>NLAW01001446.1:0-23772 GCA_002370915.1 Metschnikowia lochheadii | reverse complement strand
GATCCTTTATAACTCAGAAGCCGTTAGAAGCTTATATCCTCTGCAGACACAGGCTATAGCCCCTGGTCGCATATTAATTCTAACATTCTAAATGTTAGGAAACGGTTTCACAAGGATACTGAGATGCAAGATATCCCGGTCGGGTAACACTTGCATATAACGTGCTTGTGTTTCATGTATATGCAGGGTTGCATACAACCAGTGTATATAACAGCGAGGTTTTCCTCCCTTGGATAAATCAGGGAGTTCCTCGTCTATTCTAGGTTCAATACATACCATGATAAACTATAGGACGTAAGGAACACGTCCATTATAAGACTAACAGTTGGGGGTTGCTGTTGAGTTCTTACACTGAATCATGTTTAATATCTGGTATACATTATCTATAAATGCTATCTTCTAATTCTTTTTCCTGGTATATTATTATTAGTTATAGAAGTTCTTAAATGTTCTATATTTTTAATATTGAAAATGATTTGAATAGTTTTGAAAAACACTTTATATAAGTAAAAAAAAAAAAAAAAAAAANAAAAAACCTTTTTAAAAAAAAAAAAAAAAAAAAAAAAAAAAAAAAAAAGATAAAATATGGATTTATATTCTGGAAATCTTAGATCCGAATCATTGCCTCATTATTATAATGGACTACATTTGTTAGATCCAACATAGGCAGGGCCCTGCCTATGAAGGTATTATAAAGCCTCTCAGTCCGATTGTTACAATGGTGATACGGCATTTGGCCATCAGAGCACTTCGTGCATAGATGACCTCTTTCGAACATTCCAGAGCAATCCTTACCATTGTTCTGGTGGAGAGTTTTTCGGTTCCACGTTTCTCTCAAAGGTATATAAGCCACCCCGGTTTCTATGGTAGATCTAACATTTATAGTATAGTGGGTTTATTGATATGTTCCTTAGCCTAATGAGCAATTAGTTTAGTTTTGTAGACCCACCCTTAAACTGTTCACTTAGGCTAGTTTTCAGACCCATGTTTAGACTCAACAGTGAGATTAGATTGGGTGCTAAGAAAAATTGCTGCGAAAATACATGGGGGGATACGCGGCCTTAAGTACCCCAGAGGGCATGCGCATGTTTCACCTTGGTTTCAGGAAATCCCTCAAGGGTTACCCGACCGCCACTGGAATATCTATAAGACCAGTCAGTTTCCCCCAGCTGAAAGCATCCATAAGGTTTTTTCTATATGGCACATCGTGCTCAAGCCTGTTAATGCAAAATCTACTTTGCTGTGTTACTGTTAGGTCCACCAAAGGCGGGGTTCTGCCTATGAAGGTATTATGAAGCCTCTCAGTCCAATTGTTACAGTGGTGATACGGCATTTGACCATTATGACAACTCGGGAGTCAGAGGCCTCTTTTGAACATTCCAGAGGAACCATCAACGAATACAAGCTTAGGCATAAATGTATTAAAGAACATAACAACATTTGGCAGTCTTGATGTAGTACCAATCCAATCAAGGGTCAAAACAGACGGAGAACTGAACATGAACTGATTTTCCTTTTTTTTTTTTTTTTTTTTTAACCTATATACAACAACTTAGTTAGGGGTTTTTAGGAACCCTTTTTGAATTATTGGTTTGAATGGTTTTGCGTCGCTCTTTTCAACCATTGAATCTTTTTGGTTCGAACCATTTGGTCGAGTTTGCGTCGAATACTGCGAAACCGGAAATGCAATACCAAGCACTGAACTTGGCAAGGTACTTGAATAGTTCCAAAGCCAAACATATGAAATCAGGGTACTTGAAGTTGAGATACTTGATACAGAATCCAATGAAAGGAATCAAGGTCGAAAGGAATTAAGGTCGAAAGGAATTAAGGTCGAAAGGAATTAAGGTCGAAAGAACTAGTGATGAAAAGGATGTCCAAGTATTCGTGGATGCAGACCTCGCAACAAACACAGAAACTAGACAATCAAGAACGGGATATCTAATAATGTACATGGGAGGACCTATCTGGTGGCAATCAAAATTGGAAACAATCATAGCTACATCGACCGCTGAAGCAGAACTCTTTGGTTTGTTCAGTGGAAGTCGTGACACTTTATGGCTAAGAAACTTGATGATGCTTTGAATAGTATTGAAAATCACTGTATATAACAATTGAAGAGAAACGTGTCACTAAAAAAACTCTTCATCAGAACAATAATGATGATTGTTGTGGCATCTTCGAAAACGGCTCATCATTGCGATGGTCAAAAACCGTGATACCGCTTTTTGTCTCCACTAGCCCTTGTTACGATGGCTAGGATGGGGCAGACACACTTATCATACCTCCTTAGGTAATTCACTACCCATGACGGATCTGACAAAGCATAGATAGTATAGATAGTGTCAACGAGTACCTAGCGTGTACGGATACAAGGTACTTCGTGGAGTTGTTATATGCAGACAAATGAGACACGGACGTGTCCGAGATGAATGGGAACTGCAGACTATTATGGAACAATAGGGCTGTGTGGAACCAGAACAATAGGACCGTACCGAACTTTGACCACCAGAAGAGCATAAGAAAGGGCAGTGGCCCAGAACTAGAAACTTTGGTCTAGTAAGGCACAACTTACGTATCCCTGTATATTGTATATACTGAAATCCAAGTTGAAAGATAGTATAGACTGTAATATAAACTATAGCATGGAGTATAGTATGCATAGTACAGACTAAAGAATAGATAGTATAGACTATAACATAGACTATAGCATAAATAATATAAACTATAGCATAGATAGTACTTAGTTTCACCTTAGACAGTACTCTACGAATCAATGTATTCAAGCCTACGCTGTCTAATCCTAACAATGGCCTTTACAGTGTTGAGCATTGCAGCCAAGGTCTTTCCTTTGACAGTATATAAGTACCACAGATACCTCCTATTATGGGTGGTGGAGGTATGAGTATAAGTATAGGACACTACTACACTACTACACTACTACACTACTACACTACTACACTACTACACTACTACACTACTACACTACTACACTACAACACTACAACACTACAACACTTCTACACTACTACACTACTACACTACTACACTACTACACTACTACACTTCTACACTTCTACACTACTACACTACAACACTACAACACTACAACACTACAACACTACAACACTACTAGTCATGTCAAATACCACTTACTAGTATCAGTATATGTATCAGTATATGTATTAGCATAGGAATCAGTATATGTATTAGTATATGTATCAGTATATGTATCAGTATATGCATGCATGAGTAGAGGTGAGGTAGAGATGGATAAAGGTAAGTACGTTAGGTGTGAACATATAAGTGAAGATACATTTATATTTATCCTCATATTAAAGGTTTTGTTAGATCCACCATAGGCAGGGCCCAGCTCAAGAAAATACTATGAAGCCTCTCCTCAGTCCCATTGTTACAATGGACATGTCATCATTGTAAGAAGTATTATGAAGGCCCCTTATGAATATTTCAGAACAATCCTTAATATTGTTTTGGTGGAGAGTTTTTTTTGATTCTAGGTTTCTCTCAAAGCTATATAAGCAACTACAGTTCATCTCGTTAAGGAACCATCAACGACAACGAATACAAGATTTCAGGCATAAATGTATTAAAGAATATAACAAATAATACTATACTACTATACTACTCTACTACTCTACTACTAACTACTATACTACTCTACTACTCTACTACTCTACTACTCTACTACTCTACTACTAACTACTATACTACTCTACTACTCTACTACTCTACTACTCTACTACTATACTACTATACTACTCTACTACTCTACTACTCTACTACTAACTACTCTACTACTCTACTACTCTACTGCTCTACTACTCTACTACTCTACTACTCTACTACTATTGTACTATTCTACTCTACTACTCTACTACTCTACTACTCTACTACTCTACTACTATTGTACTATTGTACTATTCTACTCTACTACTATACTACTCTACTAACTACTATACTGCTATACTTCTTTCAACATCTGTTTTAGTATATATTATTATACAGGGACAGGTAAGGTATAACGTACAAGGCCAAAGTCTTAGCACAGGGTGTGGACGCTGCTTGGTATTCATCCACTCGTCTATGACATGCACATCCCTATTGTCTCCATACAACATATTCACGAAATACCTCACCTCCGTGTTGACAATTTAACTACAAGCGAGCACGATATCACGAATTGCTAAGGAGGGATCCAATTCGACAATCCTATTATTTACTACTCTGTTAGGTTCCGTGCGGGTAGTACCTCAGTACCTCAGTACCTCAGTCACCAGGACAAAATTCTTTCACTATTCATGATACCAGAATCATTTGATTCGAAAGATAAATTATTGAATGCCCAATTAGGTGCTAGGCGTATTATATTGCCAATAAATAATATAGATTATGATAAGAAAGTAGCAATAACCTACTATAGATGTATGGCTCTCACCCACACTTTAACTTTTAGAGAGGAAGTGTTCTAATAGTAATCATATAGAAACTGGTATATTCTTGTTATAACGTTAAGTACTAAGTTATCTTTATTCGTTGATGAATCCTTAAGTGAGGAATCTGAGTTACTGTTTTAGTGTTTTCAAGAGCAGAAATCGCTGGGGAAAGAGTCCTTAGCGATCATTGATGTACTCACCACAGTTCATCCTAGTACTCCGTACATGGACGCTGAGTAGAAGGTTGACCAGAAGGCTGAGTAGGCAGCTGACTCGAAGGCTGACTCGAAGGCTGACTAGAAGGCTGACTAGAAGGCTGACTAGAAGGCTGACTAGAAGGCTGACTAGAAAACTAAAAACCAGTGGCCAGTGCCTCAGACAGAGAGGTTTCATAACATCCATATAAGTAGATCCCTTCGTATGGTGGGTCTGACAGTAGGTTGGGGTTTGAAGCATTATGTCATTTTGTTTGAATCGTATTGCCGGGCTGGTTTGAATAGTTTTGAAAATCACTGTATACTATGGTAACTTTGCGCCTGCATATACCTATGATACTTGGTTCCAATACCATAAGAGAGCCACATTTTTCAGTTCATCCTGCCATTTCCCCAGCCCTAAAATCAGATCCAATTCTTCCTGACTGGTTCGTTTTTCTAATATACAAAGCCTCAAAATGGCCTCCACTCGTCTCCGGTTCCGTTGCGTGCGCTCCACAAAAGTCTCTCTGATTCCGCCAGACCCACGGGCCAAATTAAGGGCATTTTTCAAAAATGCATTGCAATTTTTCATAAGAAGGTCCCGGTCATTAGTGGATATATTCCGGGGAAGAAGTGATCGTTGTAGATCAATGTCTGCCCGTGCTATATGCACTCTTGCTAATTGGGCAAGAATTTGTCCCACACCTAAAGCTTGAGGATCATTTCGAGCACCATTTAAACGGGTTTGGAGCCCTGTACTTGCACTTTTGAGATGTTTGGTCATTTCCGTAAGCACACGCCAGTACATCTCTGCCTGGTTGGAATTATCCACTATATTAAGTGCAGATCCTGGTCTAGGCGCAATCTTCCAATGGAAAAGAAAACTCTCTAAACTATCGGCAGCCTGCATATACCGTTCGGGGGTATCTGGAAGATCTGGGTTGGTCCAAATAGTGAAAATATTATCTGGGGTGTCCTGCAGACAACCGGCACTGGCCGCCTCAAGGTATGCTTTAGAAATAATAAATTCTTCCGAAGATACCTTGATGGGATCAATGCTGCTAACAATGGAGGTGACGTACTGCACAAACGATAAGATATTTGTAGAAAGTGATGAAGAATTCCCATTTTCGGATATGCTCACGTGTTCATCCTCTAACATTGCAACCACTAAAGTTATGGCTGCTCGTTTAGTATCCAAGAATTCATCTTCAATGGAGTCTCCTGCAGATAAGCGGGTTTTCTGAAACTCTAAAACTTCAGTTAAAAGTTGCAGAGCCCGGTTGAAAGCTCGGGTTATGTGCCCTGTTTCCGGCCCTGTATCCACTTCCCCCACATTCTGCCCCTCCACCTGTCCCTCCCCCGCCTCCACGATCTCTGTATAAACCATAGCAGCATTGTAAAAGAGATCACATTTCTCCAGATCAAGTTCCAAGCCTTCCTGCATCTGTATAGCCATCTCATGGGCCTCCGCTATGGCCCCAAGGCCCTGCACAACCGGCATAGAAGCCAGAAACACTTCTTGGACCCCACTCAAGTCCTGCACCAATACAGTCTCTTCCAGGTATCGGTTGTGAACATGAAAAAGTAACCGCAGAGCATTGTATGCTGTTTCAGGAAGGCCGGCCTGTAGGTAAGCCTCGTATGCCCGTTGGTAGAACCGGAGTGCCTTTGCCGGGTCCGATCCGTAGAATTTATCCCCCGATTCTTCTTCCAGGGCTCCAAATTCCATAAGTTCATCGGGCGTCTCCGGTTTCTCCACCACCTTTCCTTGTTTCTTGATATTTTCTAAAGTTAGTATGATTTATGAGTCCCAAAAGATAGGAGGTCATAGAGAAAGCCAGAGTCAAGAGGAAAAAAAAGACATAGAAAAAGACAGGAAGTCACAGACAAAGTCATGATCACGAGAACAGTCATAGACAGGAAGACATAGACAGGAAGACATTCTGATGGTGCATAGTCAGACAGAGTCAGACAGAGTCAGAGACAGTCAGACAGAGTCATTGAGTCAGAGACAGAAAGAGACAGAAAGAGACGGAAAAAGTGACTAAGATAGACAGTTGGAATGGTGGATTTTGGAACATTGCTGGTGTCAAAATGGAGAACTGAATGGGAGATGCTATTGGAAAAGAATAGATGAGTCATTGTAAGTCTTAGCATCATAAAATCATTTATACCATCAAAGTCAGTAAATCCAAAGTCAGTCACAGTCGGTCATACTCATAATCCGTCATAGTCAGTCTTAATAATAGTCATAATCCGTTATATTCAGTCATAGTATTAGTCACTTATTGTCACAGTCTGAATTGTCATAGTCATTCGAAGTCATTCAAACACATTGACTGTCACAGTAAGTCATTGTCATAATCAGTCATTGAAATAGTCATAATCCCAATCAATCAACCATTGTAATAGTCTGTCATAGTCATAGTCATAGTCAGTGACTGCCAGTGATTGCCAGTGATCGGCATAATCTGTCATCATAATACTCGGTCACACTCAGTCAGTCAGTCATAGTCTGTCATAGTCAGTCATAGTCAGTCAGTCATAGTCAGTCATAGTCAGTCATTGCCAATCATTGGTATGATCTGTTATTGGCATAATCTGCCATTGTAATAGTCAGTCACAGAAATTGATAGTCAGTCCCAGTAAGTCATTGTAATAATTTGTCATTGTAAGAATCTTTCATTGGTATGATCTGTCATTGTAATGGTCAGTCACATAAGTGATAGTCTATCATTGTAATAATCAGTCATCGTAATAGTCAGTCACAGTAAGTGATGATCTGTAGAGTCAGTCATAGGATCTGGAGTCAATCATTGTGGGTATTGCCAAAGGGATGGAATGAATAAAAATGGGGTATCAAAACAAATAATATAATTGAATGGGTTATGGTCAAACACAGTCAGTATCAATTCTTTTCTGAGGATTGAAAGTGTCAAATCATTGAGTATTAAAAGCAATTGTCTCGTAGTCAGTCCAAGATTTACTCACCATGTTTATCCCAACTCATAAAGAGCCATAAATAAAATATGAGCAAGCATAAAGCCGGATACCATATGAGCAAGCATAAAGCCGGATACCATATAAGTATGCATAAAAAGCCATAAACCTTATGGATCAATTTCAGACTAAAACTCAGTCCAAACTAAGGAGTAATGGACACTTCAATATGGCAATAACCACTTTAATGGAGAATGATTATTCCTAAAGCAAATATCCATAGGATATGAATGGGATGCAGATTCCCACAATAATATTCAATGATCCATAGAATTGTTATACCAAAAGTAATAGAAATCTGGGACCCAAATCAATGTCTTAATGGCTGAAAAAATGGAGTATAACCGGGAAAAAATGGAGAAAACACGGAATAAAAGCGATAAACGGTAATTGATTTGGCCATTTGCATATTTTCTCTCTTTTAAAGTTCATGTTCATATGTGATGAGCTGGCCTTCCCAGAAGATAAACTCTTTTGGGAGTGCTGGATAAGTGGCCGAGAAGTAATGTATCCCTCCTGTATGCATACCTGTGAGAGGATACATTATTCCATTGATTCGGGCAAAAAAGAACCATGTCTCAATGATAGTTTTCCTGCATATTCAATGCACATTAAAGAGTCAATATCATGGAAAGTAGAAGTAGACATGGAGGTGTTCATGAAAGTGATTGGTGGAATAACAAAGTAATGGTCATGTGATGGTCGTGTGATGGTCGTGTGATGGTCATGTGATGGTCGTGTGATGGTCGTGTGATGGTCATGTGATGGTCGTTTAATGATTGTGGTGAGGACTGATTCAGATCAGGAAAGTCAACTCATGGTTTATGGCAGCTGATTAGGTAATCAAGACTCAGATCAATGGACGAGACTCTGATACATCGAAGAGAGTCGGGCTGGAAATAGACATTTGGGTGATAAGAAAGGGATCACCAGACAATTGAATTGGACAAGTGCACCATGAAGGATTGGACAGTTAGACAAAATGGTAATATGGCATAGATATAGACGTAGACAATTGGACAGCAGGACAGCAGGACAATTAGATATAGACAATTAGACAATTAGACAGTTGGAAAGTTGGACAGTTCGACAGTTGAACAGTTGGACAGTTGACAAGTACCATTAGAAATTGGACAATTAGACAATTAGACAAATAGGCATGGACAGTTGGACAAAATATAGACAAATGGATAATTGGACAGTTGGACATTTAGATAATAAGACAATTAGACAATTAGACAATTAGACAATTAGACAATTAGACAATTAGACAATTAGACAATAAGGCTGTTGGTCATTTAAACAATTAGACAATTAGACAATAAGGCTGTTGGGCAATTAGACATAGACATAGATATGGATAGACATGGAATGGGTACAGATAAGATGACTGGGGAGAGGTCCTGGCGCTTTCATAAATAAGGTCACGTGCACATGACTTGGCTTGCCAAATGCATACTTCTCTTATATACACTCCTGGAACTCTATTCATACATACTTTTAAGTTTCATATCAGTCACACGTTCTGGTTTGGGTGTTTCCTTACATTATAGACTCGCACATGAAACGCAAATGAAACCCACTTCAATCGCACCTGGTGTACGGGTCTAATACAAAGGTCGAGTGTACGGGTGTATTCTAAGAGTCGGGTGTACGGATGTTTCTTACTTTCTGGTGTACGGGTTTCAAAATCACATCAGACGCGGTCTTTATTAATCTTCGCACCATCGATTCCACACATAACTGAACCTAATAAACCGAACGCTTTTCCATTTACTTTGGGTTTTTTTTTCTCTACAGTTTTTTTTTCATTGGTGTATCCGGATCCTGCATATAAGCAGTCAACCACCTGTATATAAAGGCCTTGCATATTCCATCTCCCATCGCAAAAAACTCACTTGGCGGTACCCCTGATCTCCACATTACTACCCAAATCCCATATATCACAAAAATTGAATCTGAATACAACACACCAAAAAAAGTCACCAACACTGGGAATTGAAAAAAACAAAAAATACGCCTGCCACAAATTCCCTGTTTTGTTTTTTTTGTTGTTTGTTTGTTTGTTCTTGAGCAAATCCTGCATATAATGATATCCATTTCAAATCTACCCAATGTTTCTGAAAAACAATCTGATCGGGTATTTGTTTCCCTCCCCGTCTATGTTTTGGCTCTACGAAAGCTTAAGCTTGGTATCATGCTTGTAACTGATTTTACACCCAATTTGAGCCTGGTTTTCTACGAAAAAACACTAAGTCTGCTTCCCTCACTGTTCTCCGTGGGTGGTAAACCTCTCCCGAAGTCACATGTGTTTTCAATATCAGTTCTGGCGTCCCGGGTGGCTTCAGTATGGGATAGAATGGATCTGCAGTTCCGCTTAAGCAGCTACGATAAATCTGATGACCAGAAATGTGATATCCTGCAGCTCGGCATCATAGCCATAGTGAATTTCAAGGTCCAACAATACCAGGGCCGGGTAGAGGGTTTTTTAAGCCAGATGGTCACGTGTACTCGACGGGCTGATACAAACGACCAGATCGCCGCCCGGATGCAGGACGCGTCTTTCCATGCTTTTATGGGCCGTTTGGCGGGGTATATGAACACAAGACTTTATGATGAAATGTCTCCATATTTTCCAATTGAACGGTTTATGGACAGAGAAAATATTGTTCGAAATGTTCAGCAAAAAATAGACATGCAAAAATTGGACATGCAAGAAATGGACCGGGAAAAAATGGACCTGCAGGTACGCCAATGGCACCTGAATCCTACATTATCACCGACCCAAGGACTCCGATCGCAGCCTTTAATCAAAAGAAGACTTACTGCAAGCGAGGCCTTTTATCGGCAGCAGGAGTCACAGGTATTGGATACACGAACAGAATCTGGTGTACTTGTAACGGTGCTTGAAACCCGTGCCCCCGAATTTCGTACCCATGACACCCGTACACAAGGAACTTCTACACAAGGAACATTTAATCCAGAATCTCTGGGTCATTCCAAACAAAGTGCTCAGCGACAGGGAGCTGAGACTCAAATCACCACGAACACATTAAAACAAAGAGAACTTCCGGAGCCTGCACATAATCTTCCGGTGAATTTCAGTGTTAATCGGGTGAATAAATTACTAGCGGAGCAAATCCCGCAGCTCCAGATCGAACAGATCCAAAAAAATACTATGTTTGAGTTTAGTGCCGTCATCACCGAAATCTACCCAAGTCCCGAAAACCTCTTTGTCAAACCATTTGGGAAAACCATCCGTGTATCTCCGTTCACCGTACGTCTCGGAGATAACCCAATCGAGCTTCATTCCGCTGACGAAGCGTGTCATTTTTTTGGCATTGATGAAATCGAAATCTTGATCCATCATCTCACTGACTACTCACACCAACTCCATTCATTATTAGGGCGTACAGTCAGGGTACGTGTGGAGAGACGTGGGTTAAGGTTTGCCCAGGGCTTTGAACGGGCGTACTGGGGGTTCCAGAGCAGCATACAGGATCTCTTAAAGTCCACCAACAAATGATGAACAGCAGAAGCTTGAGTGCAGAAAGGCTAGAGAAGGTGAGTTTGGGTGATACTGCGTGATTATGGAGTACTTATGGACGACTTGTGGACTGCTTGTGGACTGCTTATGGACTACTTATGGACTGCTTATGGACTACTTATGGATTGGATTTGAAGAAGGAACTATCGGACCAAAAAATTGGCAATTGGGGTGGAAATTTGGACTCAGACTCATGATTTTCCCTATGAAACACCAGTCGGTGAAGACGTTTGTGTATATGACTTACGGTCGTCCGAAAATGCTGAATGAAATTCCTCATTTCTTGTTGAATTGAGTTAGCAGACTGATATGAGTTTTTCTGGATTGTTTGGTACTTGTTTTATAGTACCTGGAGTGTTGCCTGGGTTAAAGTGACGATGCTGAGTTGCTGACTTGATCAGTGTATGTTTTTGGGTCGGATTGGTTGCCAGAGGCACATACTAGATCAATGGCGTGGAAGAATTGTACTTGGGTTAATTCTCCAGTTGAACTTTATGAGACAAAATAATTTCAACAGGAAGTTTGTCTGACTCATTCATTCAACAGACATCAACAAGAAGTTTGTCTGACTCAGTGATCTAGCAAAAATTGTTGGTATTCTTCAAACAGGTGAAACCAGGTTTGAGTACCGGAAGCACTAGAAATTTGATTCCGGTGGTCATCCAAAAAAAAATGAAGAATTTGGTTTAAAACTTCACAGCCTATTTGGTGGAGATCTTCTATATGTTTGTCTTAACCACATCCATGACAAGCTAAGGTTTTCCATGTGGGGCAAACTATGGGTGAGTCCAATTGACTAGGTATTGACCGAGCTTAATATGGACTAATCTTCTGATGTGCTTACACCGCTACAAAGTCCTAGTTCTAGAGAACAAGCGTATGGGTGAATATTGATCTGGATGGATTATGGAGTTACTATGGCGTGATTGAGGTTCTGAGTTGACTGAATTTATGAGTTGACTGAGATTATGAGTTGCCTTAGATTATGAGTTGACTAAATTTATGAGCTGACTGAATTTATGAGTTGACTGAAATTATGAGCTGACTGAAATTATGAGTTGACTGAAACTATGAGTTGACTGAAATTATGAGTTGACTGAAACTATGAGTTGACTGAAATTATGAGTTGCCTGAAATTATAAGTTGACGAAGACTATGGGTTCTCTCAAATCTGGATTTGAACTGATAATAGGTGACTCTGGACTACCTAAGATAAGCATCTGGATGACTCCGGACTGACTATGGTTATGGGTATAGGTGACCACTACTGTCTATGATAAAGTATGGGTGATGCTGAACGATCTATTGATTTTACATCAAGAGATTGACTACGTGCTCACTATGGACAAAGATATGGGTGCCTACGATTGTCGATGGATATGGATATGAGCGACAAGGACAGTTTTCATATGGATATGGATACGAGTGTCCATGAAAGAGACCACGAACGAGACTATGAAATGGCTATGAAATAGTTATGACCTGACTTTGTTCCAACTACAGGTTATTATGGCTATTTATGTGGACATGTGTGACCATGAACAAGATCATGAACGAGATCATGAACGAGATCATGAACGAGACTATGAACGAGACTATGAATGACACTATGAAAGGATTATGAAATGACTATGCTTTAACTATAGCAGGTTATGGCGATCAATGTGGACACGAGTGACCATGAAAAAGACTATACATGACTATGGACTCACTATGAACTGGAATGACTATGGACTCACTATGAACTGGAATGACTATGGACTGACTGTGGACTGACTGTGGACTGACTGTGGGTGACTTTGGCTGGACTAACTATGAACGGACTATGGACGGACTATGGCTGACTATGGACTGAAATGACTATGGCTGACTACGTGATAAAGGGTGGCCATGACCAAAAGAATATTGACCTATAGTTGACCATGAGTCGTAAAAGTCTGAAACAAAATGTGATACAATGGAAGTTTGGTCTAGAACATTCCAAACGGTGGATTCCTCTTTCTGTCAACTTCGATCTAACCTTTTTAGGTTATGCAGGGTTTAGGGGTATACTTCAGAAAGAAGTAATTTGATCAACTCCTTGGTACCTGCATATATCCCATCCGCAACCCAATCCATATTTCCTATTTGGGTAATATCCTGCATTATTGACTATATTCAAATCCCGACCTGTGTGTCACGAGGCGGGGTCAAATGCCGAGATCTAGCCAAGGAGGTCTAGCCCAGGTCTTTTTGAAGATAGATTCATTAGGACGGGTTGAATCATGTGTTAAAGTGGTGGGAAAAAATGGGGGGTCGTGTGGTGCCCCATTCAGAATCATCTCCTAAACACTTCCTAGCGTTTATCCCCAAAAATTCACAGGTACGCGGTTATGGCTCTGGTTACGAGGGTATGGCCCTGGTTACGAGTCTACAGCCTTGCTTAGGGGTAGTGACTGTGGCGACTGATTATGGTGGTTCCTGACACATGCACCAGGTGCAGGTTGACAGGAGTGGAAATTACCCGATGCGGTAAATCAACGACCAGGATGTCCGTAACCTGCATCAGGTCCATGCGGGGCTGTGCAAAGGTTTAATCCATGGCTACAGACCCATAAAAGGCCGTGATTCCCCATATCAAAAAGGGAATCACGAATCAATCTACTCCACTTTACCAATCCCTTTTTTCAGAATCCAAAACATACCCATTGGAAAAAGAAAACTGAAACTACCAGATCCTACTTACAGACAATGTTGGTTTCACTGGTTCGGTTGGCAACCATTTTGGCTGCATTTCAAGTGGCTACTTCTGCTCCAATAGCTGCAACTACTGATGCATCCAATGGACTCGCAGGTCTCCTTGCAGGACTCGGAGGTGCTGCAGACACCACTACAGCAGTTGCAGCCAATGGTGCAGCCCCAGCAGCAGATGGTGCAGTGGCTACCGGTGTTCCAGACGCTGCCGGAGCCGTTCCAGAAGCTTCTCCTGCAGCAGCAGGTGTTTCAGAAGCATCTAGTGCAGCAGACCCAGCAGACCCAGCAGATACAGCAGATCCAGCAGATCCAGCAGATCCCGCAGGAGATACAGCAGACCCAGCAGGAGATGTACTGGTGGGGTCTGAAGCTACTCAGACTGCAGGAACATCTACGTCTACATCTACAAGCACAGATTCCGGAATAGAGTCCATTCTCGCCCTTTTAGGAAGTGGGTCGGAATCCGGTGAGAGTTCCACCGGCAGTTCCACCGATTCCACCAGTTCCTCCAAATCCTCAAGCTCAGGCTCTTCCAGCTCCACATCTTCCTCCACAAATGGTGTTTCAGGAATCTGGAGTATCGTCGTTTCCTTGATCAAAACCCTCGGCTCCAAGTTCGATATCTCCAGTGATGTTGTTGACAGTGCTGTGGAAGTGGTACAAGAGATTTCCGCCTCAGCCAATTAACTAAAGGAAGTTAGAAAGAAGTGAGAAAGAAGTGAGACTGGGAAGCTGATGAGGAAGAAATGAGACTGGGAAGTTTATGAGGAAGAAGTGAGACTGGGAAGTGAAGAAGGGAGAAGTGAGACTGGGAAGTTTATTAAGTGGGAGTCAAAAATCACTTATTGCTTATACGTTGATTGGAACGATCGGTTGGAAGATCATGATTATATGTCTTATTAGTCTTTTCAGTTTATCAGCTTGGAATTGTGGTTTGTAAAAGATCCAGAGCTCCCATATACCCATTTCTCGGAAAAAGTCACCATGGCAGAAGTGTATCGAGTTGGCAGAAAGATCAGAAAGTGTATCGGGAAGTAGTCATAATAAGACCACTAGTCATACTAGACATGTTCAGTCTCTTGTTCTACTCCTAAAGTATAGTTATAAACCGGAAGGTCAATTCAATCCCCAGTCAAGAGTAAAGGAAGAGTATGGTAGAGTCAAGTATGGTAGTATGATATACTATGGTGGTATTGTACATATGGTAGTATCATACAGTATAGTAGTACGATATACTATCGTGGTATTGTACATATGGTAGCATCGTACAGTGTGGTAGTACAGTATTTTTCAAAACTATTCAAACCAGGTGGCAAAATGTTTGGAACCAGAACTACCAGGATTAAGCAAGCCAATAAATCAAAAATTTTCGGACTCCTTCGCAAATTCTTTCAAACCAAATGGAGGAATGTTTCAAACACCATCTTTCATTCAAATTGAATATTCTGAAATGTTGAATCTGGAGGATTTCCTCATACGTACTTATATTTGGGAGTCTTGCAGTACCAATCAAGGGTGCAATCAAGGATGCAATCAAGGGGGCAATCAAGGGTTAAAACGGAAAGGAACAAACATGAACTGGTATGAATTTCTATTGGTGGTTAGAGAAACCGGTTCGAGGGGATAGCACTCTATTTATATTCTTTGTTCGCAACTGCCCCTCATTTGCCACCACTCTCTGATTTACAGCCATCCGCGCACCACAACATATAAGAACAACATATAAGAACAGAGACCCCACCATTGAGACCATTTTTTAAACCACCCTCTAGGCCACTATTTATACCATTATTTATACTATTGTTTATACTATTATTTAGACCATTGTTTATACTATTATTTAGACCATTGTTTATACCATTATTTATACTATTATTTATACTATTGTTTAAGCCACTAGTTCCATGCTATCATGATATATTTATATATACAAAGGCAAATTGCTAGAGTGCATGAATTGATATCTGAAGCTATGACTGGTTTGAAGACCTTATTTGGCGGAGGGTGGGGGGAATTACATATGTCATTTCTTGTATTTATAATAGCTTATATTTCAACCCAATTTTTACCTTACTTTTTGTACATATTAGTTTATACAAACAATGCTTATTACACGTTGTAGTCCCTATTACAACTAAAGCATACTTGATTTAATACGTAACTCAGGCCCCCACTTAATACGTAAAGCAGGCCCCCATTTAATACGTAAAGTAAGCCCCCACTTAATACGTAAAGCAGACCCCCATTTAATACGTAAAGTAAGCCCCCGCTTAATACGTAAAGCAGACCCCCATTTAATCGTAAAGTAAGCCCCCGCTTATAGTATAAAGATGATAGTGTAATTATTAAGAAAGTTAAGTGGTCCCCCAAATAAGGCCTAAACGTTATGTACACAACTTCTAAGCAGAACGTTTTTCTTTTAAAAAAAAGAAATTTTGCTAGTATAGTGTTTTTCAAAACTATTCAATTCAAAGCATTGGCGCAAAATAGTTTCAAACTAGCAAACACCAAAAGTTTCGTACCAAAAAGACAGAATGTTTCGAATCCCCTTCACAGAATCTTTCAAACCTAATGAACAAGTTGTTGTATACAGGAGAACAAGGAATTCCCAGTTCATGTTCCGTCTCTGTTTTAACCCATGATTGGATTGATACTGCAAGACTCCCAAACTCAAAATGTAGTATGTGTGTACAGTGTTTTTCAAAACTATTCAAACCAGGGCGACACAATGTTTGGAACCAGAACTAGCATAAAATAAACCAACCAATAACTCAAAAAGTTTCGTGCCCCTTCACACAGTCTTTCAAACCAAATGTCTTAATGTTTCAACCACCAACTTTCATTAGAATTCAATATTCGAAATTCTTAAATCTAGAGGCTGGTTTGAATGATTTTGAAAAACACTGTATATGAGGCAATCTTCGAGATATTAAGATATCTGAATCTTGAGTTGCTCGAAACGTTTTGAATTACTGGTTTGTTTAATTTTGCTAAGATGATTTGAATCTTTTTTGTGGCGCTGGTTTTAAGCGTTTAGTTGAAAAACACTGTACAGTGTTTCTCGAACCCCCTTCAGACCAGCGCGACAAAACGATTCAAACCACACTAGCAAAATTAAACAAGATAATAGTTCCACAAATTACTGCTTTTAATAGTTAATAAAGCTTTCACATAAACAGACACGTTTATTTCTTATTTCAAATCCTTGTTCCCTAACAATTTTTATGTCGTAAGTACGAGACTTCTTTTAATTATTGGTCTGCTTAATTTTGCTAGTCTGGTATGTGTTGAACTTGAGGAACAAGTACACCTGCGGGTACTGCATGTTCCCGTTACTGCATACAGATGAAACAATGATTGGTATTGTCCTCGAGAGAGGCCACTTGTCTAAGACTTGTCTAATATTGGCCATTGTTCTGGAGAAGACAAGGGGCCGAGTGGGTTAGGGCTGGAGTCCCAGACCTGACTATATATAGAGGAGGGCCCGCTCAGACTTGAACGGTATCAATTGTGACAGCAAGTCAAGGACATCCTAGCTTAATATATATATTGGTAAGAATGGAAGCTACAGAAATGATTACTGAAGTACCAAAGTTAAGACGCTTGTTGAAACTTAACGTGATAACTATTCCAGATTATGGGAGTGTATACAACAATTCCAAACAGTATGAACCATATTGCCGCACTGGTTTGAATAGTATTCAAAAAGACTGTATGTATTGAATGGATTTGTCGCGCTTCTTTGAACCACTTTGTCTTTTTGGTGCGAAACAATTTGTCACGCTGGTTTGAATGCTCTTGGAAAATACTAGAAACGAGACTGAAACATAGGATCATTGTATACCTTGAACATGCTCCTAACCAATAATTCAACCAATAACAAAAAAACACTTTCGTCTCATAGAATTGGAGTGTAGATATCTAAGTATATTATATTGGTGTATTGGTGTATTTGTATATTTTTTATGTTCTTTAATACATTTATGCCTAAGCTCTTATATTCGTTGATGCAACGGGTGAGGGTCTCGCAAAGTCCGCAACTCCAGAAAGGATGTTGGCGGCTTCTCCGAGTAGTCCGAAAGACATCTGGGTGAACTGGTGCCAAGCGACAAAAATAGTGCGTGCAGCATGACCGGCGCTCTGGAGGGCGGCTAAGACCTCAGTGGAGCAAAAGGCAAAACGGCCGGGTGTGAGCTCCATGTTATGTTCTTTATAACGTAAATCGACTCAGATCGTGGACCTCAGTTTACAAGTGATATATTCCAGTCCGCCTTGACCTTTCTTTATGCGGACTCTCACCCCTCTGGTTACCCAACATCAGAAATTGAATAGCCGGGCAGAAAATCGGAATGATCTGTTTGAGGTTGCTTTTTTTTACTGACATCATGACTGAGACTGGCCGTCCCTCCTAGCCGTGGGAGAGTACGTGGCCAAGGTGCAGTCTTACACGTCAATGCAAAAGAATTCCCTGTTCAAGCTAGACCTCAGATACATCACACAATCAACGAATACAAGTCTAAGGCAATTTACGTTATAAAGAACATAACAATATTGGTGTATTTGTATATTGTTATATTGGTATACTGGTGTATTTATACATTGCTATATTGCTATATTACTATATTGCTATAAAGGGTATTTCTATTGCTATATTGCTATAGAGGGTATTGGTATACAGTCTTTTTAAACACTATTCAAACCAGTGCGGCAATATGGTTCAAACCAGACTAGCAAAAGTAAGCAGACCAATAATTAAAAGAAGTCTCGTACTTACGACATAAAAATTGTTAAGGATCAAGGATTTGAAAGAAACTAAACTGTTCATGTGAAATCTTTATCAAGTATTAAAAGCAGTAATTTGTGGAACTATTGGCTTGTTTAATTTTGCTAGTGTTGTTAGACCTACTATGGGTAGACACACTACCCACAGTGGTATTTCTCGAGCCTACGAATGCCATTGTCTCACCCAAGGCACCTTAACCCGTGACTTGGGCTCATCGATTCACCTTACCTCGTGACATGGCGTTTAACCACCCTGCCTGAACCTCCAGTATTCACTGGCTCGCTACTTAATTAGTCGGATTCCCACTTATTGGGTATCCATCAACGAATGAACCTACTCCCAGCATAAGACGTATTCAAGAATCTAACAAGTGTGGTTTGAATTGTTTTGTCGCGCTGGTCTGAAGGGGGTTCGAGAAACATTATATAGTGCTTACTCAGTGCACTAATTATACAAATGTATACCTCTCAACCAATAACAAAAAAAACTCTGCACTCATAGTATTAGTGTGTAGATATCTAAGTATATTATATTGGTGTATTGCTAGATTGGGTATTGCTATATAGGGTATTGGTGTACTGGTGTGGATAGAGTGTACCTATTGTTTGTTCATTTCTTCGTTTTTTTGTCTTTGTTCTTTTTTTNTTTTTTTTTTTTTTTTTTTTTTTTTTTTTTTTTTTTTTTTTTTGGAGGTACCCTAAAAAATTGTGGCTTTTGAAAATCGCCTATAACCGTAAAAAAAATATCCACAGGTGTTAATTTTTTTTTGTCAATTGATGGTGGATACGCAATAAAGTACACAGATATCTCACTCGATATAACCTCTCCTATACTATGCCTCAAGTCCTGCCCACGTCCTCACTTTACGTTTAAAACTAAAAAAAAAATTAATATACGATATATAGAACCGTACACCTCTAAAACTGTATATTTTTTTTTTTTTTTTTTTTTTTTTTTTTTTTTTTTTTTCTTTAAAATTAAAAATTTGGCTTGGTCATTGGGATTTAGTTCTGACATAACATTTTACTGTGGTCGTGCGCAAACCCAAAACTTACCCCCAATGCCCAACAACCCAACCAATACTCCAATCTATCACCATAAAAATATATTAATTAAGTCATAATCCATTCCTTTAAGCCCTCTTCAATTTCCCTATATACCTTCTTAATAGTCTCGTGGCTCCCTGTATACTCCACTCTAGCCCTACTCCAGCCCTACTCCAGCCCTATTACTCAATACATACTTAAGGGTAGCTGCGAGTGGGACCAAACTCTAATACGCACATAACTTAGAACTAACTACTAAACTCATAACCTACACTCATGAAGTAACATTTACGAAGTACTGAGTTCATAACCCAATAAAATATACCAAAGACTTTTTCCCTTCTCTCTTTAGCTCCCAATTTGTTAGCACAGCCGTGCCATGAACTGTCTCTCCACGCACGCACGCGCACCTCGCCAAAATGCCTGCAGATCCAATGCACCTCAGCAACACATCAGCTTAAAACACCTTTTCTCCTCGCCCCTCCCCCCCCTCCTTTTTTTTTTTCTGGTCTTCACACTAACCTATGTTCCTGGACATTTCTTCCCTCGTGGCCCGGGCTGTCCTGGATAATTCAACAGATAAGCACAACTGGCATAACTGGCAAACATGCAAAACAAACGCCACGTGTAAAGTGTTAACGATTTTTGTTTTCACATGTGGATGTCTTTTCTGGGCTTGGTTACTTTGTACATTATTTCGGTACGTGGTTTTGGGGTTCCCTGTTCGAGAAGCATTCTTTTGCTTTACCAGAAGACCTGTTCCAAGGGCAAACCAACAACCATTTCTGCCATACCAGGCCAACCCCAATCTGCCTTATCAACCTGCACCTTACCATCCTTCTCCATACCTGCCTCCTCAACCATATTATCCTTCTATGCTGCCTGCTCCCCCTCCAGGGTATGATCGGAACTTGGATCCTTTTCAAGTTGAACGGAGTGAACGGAGTGAACAGAGCGAAATGGGCTCGCCCGCGCGTATGCAGGAACCGTCGATTCCATTAAACAATATGGAGAATCAATCCGAGGAAACGGTAACGGGATCCCGGAATCAGACTCATGAGCTTACAAATAAGAAAACAGGAGGAAGTCCTATGGATTTGGGAGGTCAAGATCCCCGTAAGTTTTGAATATATAGTCGTTCGTTTTTCGTTTGTCATGCTCGCGGCCAGGGCTCGTAACTATACTATCACTAAGTGCTTAAAACAACCCCCATAACGATATCAGATTGTAGAAAAAATGTAGGTAGGTCTTAAATAGAGGTTAGACAGGTTTCAGACAGGTTTTAGACAGGTTTCAGACATGTTTCAGACATGTTTTAGACAAACAATAGATTGATTTAGGTAATTTGAGACTCTGGTGCTAGCTATGGTAGTGAGAGTGAGTGAGGATTGAGAATGGGGTACCCCGCGCTCATAACCATGGTCATACAAAGAAAGACGTTGAAGTATATTACTTTTTTTTAAGACCTAATAATGAGATCTAAGACCCACCCCTTAGTCTTTCTTTATGTGCACAGTCACTGATAGAACTTGTAGGTGAATACTTGGTGAACCTCAATTACTTTGGCCAATGAACTGTGAGAGAAGGGGGAACTGACTAGTAAATAAGTGTCTCAATCTGATCTTGGTACCATCGGTAATTGGAACAAAGTGGCCTGGGGTGGAGCAGCTGCAAGGTTCAATGACCCAGTCGTTATTGCTGTCGAGATGAGGGTACAAGTATATGTGGAAGCAGACTCAGCAACAAACACAGAGACAAGATAGTCTAGATCTGCTTATCTAATCATGTTTATGGGAAGACCGATATCGTTTGTGGTCGTCAAAGTTGCAAAAGACAATAGTAGTGTCGAGCACTGAGGCCGAGCTCTTTGGACTATTTGAAGGCAGCAGAGAGGTAAGAAACTTTCAATCAAATACTACTCTATCCTACTATACTATACTATACTATACTATACTACTATACTACTATACTACTATACTACTATACTACTATACTACTATACTACTATACTACTATACTACTATACTACTATAGTACTATACTACTATAGTACTATACTACTATACTACTATACTACTATACTACTATACTACTATACTACTATACTACTATACTACTATACTACTATACTACTATACTACTATACTGTTAGATCCACCATAGGCAGGGCCCTGCCTATGAAGGTATTATGAAGCCTCTCAGTCCGATTGTTACAGTGGTGATACGCATTATATCAGTGAGTAGTGGTAATTTTCTATTGAGTGTAGTATAACACAATCTTTTAAGTGCAGAGTTATCGTACCATTATTGAATATTTAGTATTCATGTGTGAAGCATGTATGTAGTAGGTACATTACTAGCTACTATAGTAGTGTAGAGGTAAGTAGTATACACTGGGGTCAAGAATAAAGTATTGGCTTTGCGTGGGTTCAAATCCATTGACTTAATTGTTTACAGAGCTGGAAATAGGTCGTTCAAGCTCCACCTCTCACTAGATGAGAAGTTCAATGCTTCAGCCGAGCCGCAGGTCTCGGGGTGGGAGAAGACTCTGCAGGGCAAGTTGGGGCCGAAATTGGCGGACTTGGGTCGCTCATAGACCCCGAGCAATTGGCATCCAGTTTGGTCAGTTTATCCTCTACATATAGCCTAGCTTAACATAGATATGAGTCATATTACAACATGAACGGTAAATATAGCATCTTGTTAAAGGTACAATCACAAGGCCAGTTTGGACCTCAGTGCCCTCTTCTCCGGTTCCGGCAAGTACTCCGGCAAGACTTCGGCCTGCACGGTGGACACATAGTAGGGTACCTTATTGGCAGTCCATGACACAGAGAAGTAGTCACTGATTTCAAACTTCTCCACCTTCAAAAAATCGAAAATACTCTTTTCATCGCTGGCCTTGTAGAGTGGTGAGATGCGGTTCCGCAAGCTAATGATCTTGCCTATGAAGGTATTATGAAGCCTCTCAGTCCGAATATTGTTGCAATGGTGATACGGCCTTTGGCCATCAGAGCACTTCATGCATAGATGACCTCTTTCGAACATTCCAGAACAATCCTTACCATTGTTCTGGTGGAGAGTGGTTCGGTGCCACGTTTCTCTCAAAGTTATATACGCCACTCCGGTTCCTGTCTTTGCGGAACCATCAACGAATATAAGAAGTTAGGCATAAGTGTATCAAAGAACATAACAATTTTTACGTAAAATATGTTACGTTACATTAACCATAATATTAGTTAATTCTTTAAAAGAAGAATTTGTAAATTTATATTTACTATAATATGGTCGCTCATGTTTATTAAAACCTCCTAAACATCATAACATATTTACCACTTATAGAATCCCCCGCCTAATAATTCCAGCTCCAGGTTTTAATGATAAAAGTTTTAATGATAAAAGTTTTAATGATAAAAGAGAGAAATACCACGCTACAAGCAAGGATTTTCGGACCATTCATTTATGACTCTTCTGTTACATTCGCAATGTAAACTATGTGATCATACCGAGGACCAGTATGATTATGGACCGACTACTTATTGTTGACCAATTTGACGATCGTTACAAAGTAGCTTCTTGGGTACAAAATCAGATGGTACTCCGACTAATCACTTAAGGAAATGCGTTTGATGATGTTGGTATACGTCTAACATATACACCAGAAGTGACCAGACGTTGACATGAAATGCCTTAAGGTTCCCTTTTGGATAGCCCCTTTTGGATAGCCCCTTTTGGATAGCCCCTTTGGGATAGCCCCTTTGGGATTGCCCTATTGGGGTGTACGGGAGGTAATCCTTTGGGATAACACATTTGGAATTGCCATTCGGTGTAACTGTGTACTGCCACTTCAAACTTGGAACGGTACACCAGAAAGGCTCGAAGAACCGCTCCATTTGGAACATTAAAAAAAGGTGAGCTGGCAAGGGAAAAAAAAAGATTGCAGCACCACAATTTCACACATGGTCTCCCACTGCATTACTCACTGTGGCCCTAAGTGGCTTAACTAACG
>NLAW01001445.1:38467-75967 GCA_002370915.1 Metschnikowia lochheadii | reverse complement strand
GACTTATAGACTTATAGAGTCATAGGATCATAGAATCATAGACCACTAGTAATGTAGTAAGGCAGAAATGCTCAGTAGTAGTATCAGTATTCTTCCGTAGTCAATACACCATTGACTAAGGTACTCTTCTAGTACTCTTCTAGTACTCTTCTAGTACTCTTCTAGAACTCTTCTAGTACTCTTCTAGTACTCTTCTAGTACTCTTCTAGTACTTCCCTGGTACTATACTAAGACTCACTGTGGTAACTCACGAAAGGATCACTGTAAAGACTTTTGGCCATTGACGACGGTATAGTGGAAGAGCATCTGAAGATAGACCTTGCAGACTTTTCAGTACAGTAGACAGTACAATAGACAGTGAACAACGAGGATAAAAATGAAGTACCAAGAGAAAGTAAAGGTAGGGTTAGGAGCCCTGCACCGGAAAAAAAAACCCCATCTTTACTTCCACTTCTTGAATCCCGCTTTTCAATCCATTGTTCATTGATATCATTTTTCAAGCGATTCCAGTATTAGTACCAATTTTGACCCCAGTTATTGATCTCTTTTGATACCTTATTGATACCAGATGTTGAGGTCATGCATATGATTTTGAATACCATACATTGGAAGCAACATTGATTGTCTTGGGCATGTACTGGTCTCATGCTTTAAGCTGGATAGCATCATCGAAAAGGTATTCTGACCTAGGTTGACCTCCTCTTCAAAAAAAAAAAAACATTCAAGTATACACTTCATAGTATACTCTTCATGACTTCTTTCGTTTTTTTTTTTTTTTTGCCTTCTCTTCTTCATCACATGATCTTTCTCATTCTCTAATGAGTTTCTTCTTCTCTCCTTCATTGTCCTTCTTTTTCTGCTCTTTTATTCCTTCTCTTCTTCTCATTCTTCTATGATATTCTCTCTTCTTCTTTTCCTCTTTTTTAATCTTTCTCATTCTTTTCCCCTCTTTTTCGCCTCTTCATTCAAATACAAGGATATACGATTGCATTGAGTAAAAGCACCATGGTGATTGCATATGCATGTCTTTTTGCCTGAACAAGCTTCTGGTGTTGTTATTGAACCATGGGCCGTATAAGGAGGATACCCAGTCAGCAAGATGATCTGGTAGAGAATCGTGACTTTTTCTCGGACTTAAACTCTTCAAAACTTCTCTCCTTCAATATTTCTATGGTCTCCCTCATTCTCATTCTCTTCTATTCATCTTCTCTTCCGATCCAATCTTTTTTTTTTCTGATTTTCTCCTTACCAATCATCATTTTCATCGTCATCATCACTCTCAGCAACCTTTCCTTTTCTCTTGTTAAGAGCACTGGCTAGAGCATCCGCAAGGGTTTCAGGCTGGCCTGAGGAAGAAGAGGCTGGAGGCGCAATTGGCTCGCCACGTGCTTCCTGAAGCAAGACGTTTGGTTTTTCAAGCGCAGACTTGTCTGTTTTCTTGAGTCCACCAATTCCTGCTCCTCGAATCGAAGCAAGAAGTGCATCTCGTGAACTATCCACCACCGGAAGCGATGGAGATGTGGATGTATCTGCAGGAGGTAATGGTGGGGGTGGGGGACCGTTTTGAGACCCGTTTTGGGCCATTGGCGGTGGTGGTGGTGGTGGAGGAGGAGGAGCTCCATTTTGGGCCATTGAAGGAGGAGGAGGAGGAGGTGGTGGTGTACTGGTGTTCTGGGTAGCAACTGGAGCGGTCTCCTCGTTTTGTGGTGGCAGGAAGCTCGGTTCTGATATTTGGGGTGGAGTGTGTTCTGGTCTTTTGGGTGGAGGTGGGAAGTTCTTTACAGGAATAGGCGTATAGTCTCTGGCCGGAGGAGGAGGTGCACTCTGCTGGACTGGTTGAACTAGAGATTGCATAGGAGGTTGTGGAGGTTGAATTGGTTGTACCGGAGGTTGTGGGGGCTGCATGGGAAGTTGTGGAGGTTGTGGAGACTGCATGGGCGGTTGTGGAGGTTGTGGAGGTTGTGGAATTTGGGGCAATGCTCTTGATCTTGGAGGAGGAGGAGGAGGAGCTCCACGTGCAAGAGGAACAGGCGGAAGAGGCCCATTGTTTGCAGCCAGTTGGCCTGCTCTGGGAGGAGGTGGTGGTGGCACTGCTCTTCCAGGAGCTCTAGGCGGAGGAGGAGGTGGGTTCGATACCAGAGAGGACGGCGCAGCCTGCGTAGGAGCCACGGATGAAAGGGCCGGGTTTGTAGGTGGGGGAGGGGGTTGGGAGTTAGTATGTGGAGGAATGGGGGCATTGAGTGGAGGTAGGCGGAACCTGGGTTTCTCCTGAACATGCTCCACCGGCTCCAGGTCCGGCAGAGAAGCCCTTGATTCGGGAGCAGGCGACGGCTCGGATGATTCGGGGGTCACGGCAGCAGCTGCAGCTGGAGGCGGAGGAGGAGGAGGAGCCTTCTTTTTCTTAGCAATAGAAGTAGAGCCCAAGCCTGAGTCATGCATAGAGTCAGAACCAGCACCAGCACCGGAACCAGCACCGGAACCGGAAAAATCAGGTTTCAGAGAGAATCTCCTTGGAATTGGAGGTTCCAAACCAACCAAAGGACCACCCTGCTTTGCAATATAACTCTTAATAAACTCCCTATTCTCAGCAATCATATCCTCGGATATACCAGCGGCAGCAAGCTCATTATAGAGGGATCTCCATTCAGGAGGAGGCATATCATCATAATAAAGAACGCCTCGGCCCCTTCTGGACCGTTGTCCCGTGGTAGGATCCACGTATTCCCCCCGCAGACCCAGTTTGAACAGTTCGGGTTCCATACGGCCTTTTAACGCCACAGCATTCTTATTATTAACAGTCTGTTTCAGGCCATGCTTATGTCTGGTAGATACCCGCTTATAGAAATGAGCCGCATCATGAGTATCTTCAAAAAGAAGGCCAGCCAAGCATTCTTCCATCTCAAACGTATGGAAAAACGTTCTATCTTGATGGTACAGGAAATCCACATAGAGTTCCTGATCCCAAAGCACACCACGGGCACCTGAAATGTCCACTAGCTTAAGAAAAAACGTATGGCCCACCAAATCATCCACAAGCGCTATGGCGCCACTGAGTCCAGTATATGTCCATGCGGAAGTATTGGGGTAAGCCACGTAGAGTCTGGCAACGGTAGCATCAATGATCTTATTGGAAGCTTTGGGAACCGCACGCTTGATTTTCTCCTTATCGGGAGCCCTAAGAATTCCCATACTAATGAAGGGGGTGTGGGGTTAGAAAGGGGAGTATGGGAGGGTTAAGTTTAGGTGAGTATAGGAGGGTTAAGTTTAAATGAGAGTGAGTGAGTGAGTGAGTGAGTGAGTGAGTGAGTGAGGTCTAATCGGGGTCTTACCTGCAGGACAGCACATAATTTAGAATCATTTACAGTCTTTTTGGATACTATTCAGACCAGCGCGGGCAATATGTTTCAAACCAGACTAGCAAAATCAAGTAGACCAATAAGTAAAAGAAGGTTCGTACTTATATACCGTACTTACGACTTAGAAATTGTAAGGAGGATCAAGGATTTGAAATGAAATAAAATGTTTATGTGGAATCTTTATTAAGTATTAAAAGCAGTAATTTCTCGAACTATTGGCTTGTTTTTATTTTGCTAGTGTGGTTTGAATCGTTTTGTCGTGCTGGTCTGAAGAGGGTTCGAGAAACACTGTATATATATGTGGATTTGTGAAGATGTGAATTTGTAGATAGAAGATAGAAGATAGAAGATAGAAGATAGAAGATAGAAGATAGAAGATAGAAGATAAATAGATTTATGGATATATAGATACATATAGATAAACAGATAGTTAGACTGTGAGATAGGTAAACTGTGAGCTAAATAGATAAATATAGATATGTGGATAGATAGACCTTCAGATATTTAGATAGTTAGATTCATAGATGGTTAGACTGTCCGATAGATAGCTAGTTGGTTGGATAGATATATAGATAGATATAGGTATGTGGATAGTTAGATAGATAGTTAGCTACATAGATTTGTGGATATCTAGATTTGAGGATATATAGATATATAGCTATTGTTAGATCCACCATAGGCAGGGCCCTGCCTATGAAGGTATTATGAAGCCTCTCAATCCGATTGTTACAATGGTGATACGGCGTTTGGCCATCAGAGCACTTCGTGCATAGATGACCTCTTTCGAATATTCCAGAACAATCCTTACCATTGTTCTGGTGGAGAGGTTTTCGGTTCCACGTTTCTCTCAAAGGTATATAAGCCACCCGGTTCCTCGCTTTGAGGAACCATCAACGAGTATAGATAACTTTAGTACTTAACGTTACAACAAGAATCTAACATACATATACATATACATATACATATACATATATATAAATTAATATATTATAAAGTTATCTGAAGGATTTAATATTTGATATGTATTCAATATGTAAACATAACATTCTTATCTATTTGGGCTGGAGGGAAGGGGTTGACTGCAGCTGCAGGACCAAAAGGATTCACAGTTGCAGCTGGAGGAAATGGGTTGGAGGCAGGTGCCTCAGGAACTGGTTGCCTCTGTTAATCTATGGCAGCATTGGCTAAATTGTTTAACTAACCATATATAGTAGAAATGTACCTATATTATTCTTGTGTACACTTAAGGCAACAGATAAGAAAGATCAAAAACAAAAAACATACATGATAAAATCATTACTGACTCACGTTTTAATTAACTCTCATCTCAAGTAACTCCTAAAAGGACCTAAGGAGTTACGAACAGTCTTACCCTACCTAGTTGCTGGAACCCGGAGGACGAGTCTAGACGGCCCAATTTGTTATCGTTAACTTATTTGATATTAACTTCAATAATCTTCATGATTATCATTCTTGTTCAGACTACATCTTAAAATAGAAATACATTATATTTCATGGTATTTCGTGGTACGTTCTTGTTATTTCATTCACCTACTAGTCGTTCACTTACAAGTCGCTGAACGTTTATTATTCTTATTATTATAAATACATACATACATACATACATACATACATACATACATACATACATATATATATATATATATTTATTTGTCAGACCCACCATAGGTCGGGATCTACCTATGGGGATATTATGAAACCTCTCTGCATGATACAATGGCTATTGTTACTCAGGCTTCTACTCAGGCTTCTATTCAACCGACTACTCCGCCTCATTGTATGGAGTACTAGGATGAGCTGAGGTGAGTACAACAATGATCGCTAAGGAGTTGTTCCGCAGCGATCTAGACTCTTGAAAACACTAAAAAAGTAACTCAGATTCCTCACTTGAGGAATCATCAACGAATAAAGATAACTTAGTACTTAAAGTTATAACAAGAATCTAACAATATTGTTATGTTCTTTAATACATTTATGCCTAAACTCTTATATTCGTTGATGGTTCCTCAAAGAGACGAACCGGAGTGGCTTATATAACTTTGAGAGAAACGTGGAACCGAAAACCTCTCCACCAGAACAATGGTAAGGGTTGTTCTGGAAGTTTCAAAAGGGGGTCATTGATGTCCGAAGTTCTATGATGGCCAAACGCCGTATCACCACTGTAACAATCGGACTGAGCGGCTTCATAATACCTTCATAGGCAGGGCCCTGCCTATGGTGGATCTAACACTTGGCATACAGTATACATAGATGATTAGAGAGTGTATCCATATTTTTTATATAAAGACTGACTATTGATTCATACTCTACTCACTCTACTCAACTCAATCTACTCCACTCTATACTATATCCCACATTAAAGTCTATACTGTATACTGTATACTGTATACTGTATACTCTATACTATACTTAGCATACAGTATACATAGAAGATTACAGAGTGTATCCTTATTTTGTTGGTTTAACGAACTGACTATTGATTCCTACTCTACTTACTCTACTCTATATAATACCCCACACTAAAGTCTATACTCTATACTCTATACTCTATACTCTATACTCTATACTCTATACTATACTTAGCTTACAGTATATAACTCCAGCTAAAAATATAGATCCAGCTAAAGGAGATTCTGAATGAACAACAGGTAATCAAGTATGAACTGGTGCTAAAGGTGTTTTTACAGCTATACCTATAGATGTAGCTAAAAATAATATACATTGTAAATCAATTGATAAAACTAATAAACTAGTAGCTTGATAATCCGTATTATCTAATAATATTTCATAAATTGCAATAGCTAATAACATAAATAAAGAAGACAATAATGTATAAATTAAAATATAATCAGCAGCTTTATCTTTATTAGCTGCACCAAGATTACAGAGTGTATACTTAGTTTGTATATAAAGACTGCCTATTGATTCGTACTCTACTGACTTTCCTCTATATAATTCCATACCCACTCTACTCTACTCTACTCTATACTACACCCCACACTAAAGTCTATACTGTATACTCTATACTCTATACTCTATACTCTATACTCTATACTCTATACTCTATACTCTATACTCTATACTATACTTAGCATACAGTATACATAGAAGATTACAGAGTGTATCCTTATTTTGTATATAAAGACAGACCATTGATTCGTACTCTACTTACTCTATATTAGAACTTTTATGGATTAATTCCCATTTTGTGGACGGATATTATTTAATTTACTTAGTAACAGGAGTTATGCTATCTAATGCAGCCGTGGATGTCGCGTGCGCTTTGGTATTTATTTTATGGGTATATTATATCTTATTCAATGAGAATAGAGTTAAATGAAACTCAACGAACACCCACTTAAGTCATATGAGGCGTCTCGTATTTTTATCTACTATACTTAGTGTTATGTTTGTTCATAAATTTATGCCTACAAGCTTATATTCTTTGATGGTTCCTCAAAGATAGGAATCCGAGAGTTGCTTTTAGGCTTTTGAAGAGAGAAATGTGGAACAAAAAACCTCTCCACTCTCCACTAGAACAATGGTAAGGATTGTTCTAGAAGGTTCGAAAAGGGCCTTGGAGTCACGAGTTGTCACAACAACCAGATGCCGTGTCACAGTATTGGCATTTGTAGTAGACACTACTAGAATCGGACATCGTAGGCTCCATATTGTATCAATAGGTAGTGTTCTACGTTTTGTGGATCTAACAAAAACTATGTAAGAGTAATAAGACCAAAAATAGTATAAAGGCTAATAAGGCCAATAAGACTATATAACTGATATTACAATTGTAATATAATGCTGTACTACTAGATAATCCCATACTACTAGATAATCCCATACTACTAGATAATCCCATACTACTAGATAAGACTAATAAGAGTAATAAGACTGTTAGATCTTGAATACGTCTAATCCTGGGAGTTATGTTCATTCCTTGATGATTCCTCAAGGAGGAACCATCGCAACTTATATAGACTAGTCCGGCATAGAGGAATGGAGGTCGTTCTGATCGACCAGTGCAGGTCTTTAACATCCACATGGATAGTACACTGCCCATGGTGGCTCTAACAAAGACTATATAAGACTAATACTAATATACCATACTACTAAATTGCTGTACTACTAGAAAAGAATATACTACTAGATACAGTAGATCCTACTAATAAGACTAATAGGACTAATAAGACTAATAAGACTAATAGGACTAATAAGACTAATAAGACTAATAAGACTAATAAGACTAATAAGACTAATAAGACTAATAAGACTATATAACTGGTACTACTACACTACTTTAATGCTGCACTACTAAATTGTTATGATCTTTAATACATTTATGCCTAAACTTGTATGCGTTGATGGTTCATCAAAGAGAGGAATCTGAGAGGTTCTTCTAGGGTTTTGAAGAGAGAAAGTGGCATCAGAAAAACTCTCCACCAGAACAATGGTAAGGATTGTTCTGGAATATTCGAAAGCGGGACATCGAGTCACGAAGTGGTCTGATGTGGCCAAATGCCGTATCACCATTGCAACAATACTCGGACTGAGAGGCTTCATAATACCTTACCATAGGCAGAGGGCCCTCTTCCTATGGTGGATCTAACATATATACATATATACATATATATATATATATATATACAGTGTTTCTCGAACCCCCTTCAGACCAGAGCGACAAAACGGTTCAGACCACAGTATCAGAATTCAACAAGCCAATAGTTCGGGAAATTACTGCTTTTAATACTTAATAATAAAGCTTTCACATAAACATTTTAGTTTCTATCAAATCCTTGATCCTGAACAATTTTTAAGTCGTAAGTACGAAACTTCTTTTTTAATTATTGGTCTGCTTAATTTTGCTAGTCTGGTTTGAAACATATTGCCCGCGCTGGTCTGAATAGTATTCAAAAAGACTGCCCGATAACACGGGTGTACGGATGTGGGCGGGATTAAGAGAGCGAAAATAACCTCCATCTTCACCACACCCAGACACTACTCAATACTGATTACTAACCATGAGTACAAGCGTTTAACTGGACGACGAGGAGCTGGGCACCCCAGGTCACTTCTACTAGTACCACACAGACTACAGACTACAGACTACAGATTAATGACTACAGACTACAGACTACAGACTACAGACTACAGACTACTAACCACTAACCACTAACCACTGACTACAGACTTCTAACAATACCTCTACCACTAAAAACGGTGAATGAATATAAATTGCTGAACCGAATTGATGTAACAGTTGCTCTTAGCAAAATATATTTGGAACACTCCAACCCGAAAGTGGTCCTTTTGAACGAGCCAATCGCAGCCCAATTTGATTTGGTTTGGAATTCTCAAGAATACAGAGAAAGACCCCTCGCAGGATCGTCTTATTCTGAAATGATCAATCTTTGCTCATTTTCAACAGAGGTTATTAAAGTCTCCCTAGTGTTATATGTTTTTGCATAATTTCAGAGATTCCCGAATTTCAGAGATTCCAGAATTTCCTCACTTTCCCATTTTCCACAGTTTCAGATATGTACGAGATTCTAAGTTCCCACTATTCTATTCTGCTTTTTTTTTTTTTTTTTTTTTTTTTTTTTTTTTTTGCCAGTTTCTGTTGCTAGAAGCCAGTGAAACAAGAGTCTGGCTTCTCTGCAAGTACATTGTTCCGCACGTCAGCTGATATTTCCCATGCTATTGTTAGCGTGTGCGCGCACCTGCAACCCACTGCGAATGACCAACCATAGCTGCAACACCAGATTTTAAAGCAGTACTATCTCCCAGAAAAATAGTATCTGAGAAATAGTATCAGAGTATTGGTAGATTTTAGCGGGCTTCTGTAGATTTAGTAGATTTAGTTTTTGGTGGGATGGTGATATCTGGTTGGTGAGAGGTGATAAGAGTAGTAATGCACGTTCTTCCATTTCATATAAGCTGATTTAACTTCAGATTATTCCAGATTATTTCAGATTATTTCAGATTATTTCAGATTATTTCACTTGTACTAAAACGACTCTATTGTCTTTTTATGCCCAAGTTTCTAATGTGTCAATTTCACGTCAATTAATGTCAGTTTCACATTAATCCACGTCAATTTCATGCCACTTCCACGTCATTTCAGGTTATTTTCACTCTAATTCAAGCTAATTCACGTCATTTCATGTGAATTCAAGCTAATTCACGTCATTTCATGTCATTTCACTCTAATTCAAGCTAATTCACGTCATTTCATGTCATTTCACGTCATTTCAAGCTAATTTCACCCTAATTTACCTCGGTTCACCCTAATTTCACGTCAATGACTCATTTTTGGGGTCCAAAAAAGAAATATAAAACTACACTCAATCGTCAATTGTACCAAACTGTGTTTTCAACTCCCCAGTCCCCAGTTCAATTCCCAGTATTAATACCATTTCTTGATATATCAAATGAAAAAATCGTTCCTTCTTACATTCTTCTTTGCTTCAGTCGTTTTCGGTTTAAGTTTACGTTCGGATTCAGGTTCAGGTGAAAAAAAAGACATAAGCAAAACCTTCTACGCCAAATTCAATGGCCAGCTCCAACGTCTCCGTATAGCAAAGGCTATGGGGATGAATTTAATCGGTATAGCATGGCCCGATTTCAATGAAACCCCATTGTTTCTCATTGAGTATGGAGTGGTGAGTACAGGAGAAGGTCAAGATGCAGAAACGTTCGGCAAACTCAATGGGTTTTTGGCCCTTGGACATATAGATGAAGTTACTCCTTATAGACTTCGCATGGATGGAAACCAGAGGGTCTTGAATCTCGAGATCCTGTTTTGTGATAGTCCTTGGGGTATGCTCCAGCCACGGAATATTCATCACGAGCCTGAATACAAGAATCCAGAGTGTGTACCTTATGAAATCTATTTTTTGAGTCCTCCAGAGGCGGAAAAACGGAATAAAGAAGTAGTGAAAAAGATCGAGCTTTAATTGGTGTTTCTGGTGGTTCGGGTGGTTCGGGTGGTTCGGGTGTGTATAGATAGAATCCTATAGAACAGAAAGTCATAGAGCTAAAAGTCAGAACAGAATGTATACCTGATGAGAATTGTAGTATACACTCCCATATTCTGGAACGATTATCAGGTTACACTTTAATTAAATAAGTCTCTGAAGTGAGGAACTTCAGTGATCATCTTTGTTGCTTGTATTCGTATCTGTATCTAACTACACTTGGAGATGTTTGTATCTTATACCCTTCTTGTTCTGGGCTCAGTGCCAGTCTTTTTCTGGCCTGAAGCTGTTCGATTACCCGTTCTCTTACTCAATCAGACACCTAAAGCCATATTGAATTTTCAAACACCTAGTCGATCATGGAACGGTACAGATGGTGTTTCTCCCCGTCTTCTCCATCCTTTTGGCTGCAAAGCCATAGTTATGCTTCCCAAGGAATAACATTTGAACGACATTCATCAAGTCCATAATTAAGCAATAGAGCATCAATATAATCACCCAAATGCAACTTAGTGTAACCAACTCCCACCACAATGTTCATACTAAGAACTTTCTTGGCCTCTCCTAAATCCTTCATTTGAAAGCTGCTACTAAGCATTTCCTTTGTTCTCGACACCTCACCGGAGCTGTTACCAATTACCAAGAGATCATCCACATATAATAAATGATGATTACATGTATAAATGATCTTTGATAAATTTTATACCCTTTAGGATTTTAATCATCCTTATTAATTTCCCTCGGTTCGAGTTATTACGTACATAATAAAATCTCTATGAGAATTAATGATAACTTAACCCCCGCTTCCTCCTCGGGGGGAAATTAAAATGTTTAAAATCATCTTAGCCCGCAGATCTAGCTAAGGGAGATTCTGAATGAACAACAAGTAATCAAGTATGAACTGGTGCTTGTTTTCACAGCTATACAATGTTTCTCAAAACTATTCGAACCAGGTGACAAAATGTTTAGAACCAGAACTAACAAATTTAAACAAACTAATAACTCCAAAAGGTTCGTACCCCTTCACACAGTCTTTCAAACGAAATACCATAATGTTTCAAACACCAACTTTCATAAGAATTCAATATTCTAAATTCCTAAATTTGGAGGCTAGTTTGAATACTTTTGAAAAACGCTGTACCTATAGATATAGCTAAAAATCATATACATTATAAATCAATAGATAAAACTAATCTTCACTTGGGGATTTTACATCCCGACGTAGCCGGGGTAAATATGTTCTTCGGACATGATTAATGAAAAATTTCATAAATGGTGATTATATCCCGGCGTAGAACAGTGTATGGACAGAGTGTATATAAAAACTATGGAACAGTATGGACAGAATGTATATAACAAATATGGAACAGTATAGAACAGAGTGTATATAACAAATATGGAACCGTATAGAACAGAGTGTATAGAAAGAATCTTATAAGAAAGTATGGGCAAAGTATGGACTAAAACTATAGAGCAAATATTCATAGAGCAGAATGTATAGACAGTTTATTTGGACAAAGAATGGACAGTGTGGACAGAATCTATGAAGAATGTATAGACAGAGTATGGAGCCAGGAGGTCCTTTAATTAACCAGGGTGTAACATCCAGAGGATGCTTCATACTATAAGACACTGACCTCATAGCCTCATCGAGATATGTAAACACTTTAGGTGAAGTGTTTACTTCAGAAAGAGAAGGAGAAGAGTTGTTAGTGCTTGTTGAAGTATTTCAATACGAGATCTTTTGGTGGGTCTGGTTCTTTGAGGCATCTTGGTATACCTCAGGCAGTTGATGTTCGATTAAAGTTCTAACAATAAAATGGGGCGGAGTCTCCATTTTATATATGGAGATTCGTCCGTATGGACTAAAACTATAGAGCAAAAATATGTAGATCTTTCAACTTGAATTTTAGTATATACAATATACAGGGATACGTAAGTTGTGCCTTACTAGACCAATTTCTCTAGCTCTGGGCCACTGCCTCTTCTTATACTCTTCTGGTCGTCAAAGTCCGGTACGGTCCCATTGTCCTGGTTCCGCACAGTCCTATTGTTCAGTAATAGTCTACAGTTCCTATTCATCTCGGACACGTACGTGTTTCACTTGTCTGCATATAACCAATCCACGAAGTACCTTGCATCCGTGCACGCTAGGTACTAGTTGACAACCCAACTACCCAACTACCCAACTATCCATACTACCCGTACTACTTAACTACCCATACTACTCAACTACTAAACTACTCAACTACTCATACTACCCATACTACTCAACTACTCAACTACTCAACTATTCAACTACCCATACTGCTTAACTACCCATACTACTCAGTACTACACTATTACTAAACACTCTGCTTTTCGACTTCACTATAATTCATAAGTACATTCATAAGTACATTCATAAGTACATTCATAAGTACATTCATAAGTACATTCATAAGTACATTCATAAGTACATTCATAAGTACATTCATAAGTACATTCATAAGTACATTCATAAGTACATTCATAATTACATTCATATCAGTACATTCATATCAGTACATTCATATCAGTACATTCATATCAGTACATTCATAAGTACATTCATAAGTACATTCATAAGTACATTCATAAGTACATTCATAAGTACATTCATATCAGTACATTCATAAGTACACTCATATCAGTACACTCATATCAGTACACTCATAAGTACATTCATATCAGTACATTCATATCAGTACTTTATGATAGTACTCACTAATCTACTACTAGTACACACAGTAAGTAGTCCTAGTATCTTGTACCAAATATAAACTAGTATTACTGAATTAGCAGTACTATAACTAATACAATACTCTCATTAAACATTTATTACTATGTAGTAATAGTACTAGAGAAGTGAGTATAACAAATTGGTTCAAAAGCAATATTCAATATTTCCAATGGTAATGTTGATGATACTGAAACTGATCAGGACCATGAAGAATATTTGTTTTTGAGAAGTGGTTCTGAGCTTTTGTTTGATTCCAGTGCAAATGACGAACACAATGGTGATGTGCGGTCAAATGAGGAAAAGCTTAAAGGTGACAAGGAGAAAACTTCCCTAAGAACTCTGGGTTCTTTAAGGTAAGGTTTTGAGGGGATGCAGGATTGTGATGACGAAAATCCACATCCTGGCAAAAACCATTACTTATTTCCCTGGATTGGAGTGTTTCAACACCGACATTGTAATGATGTATCAGCAGTTACGTGGGAGTATATTTTTTGACTTCTTGGTTTGTTTCTTGGTTTGTTTATTTCTGCTAGTTCTGGTTCCAAGCATTTTGCCTCCCCTCCCCGACTTTGAACAGTTTTGAAAAACACTGTAGTGTAGTGTATAGTGTAGTGTATAGTAGTTTAGTGTAGTGTATAGTAGTTTAGTGTAGTGTATAGTAGTTTAGTGTAGTGTATAGTAGTTTAGTGTAGTGTATAGTAGTTTAGTGTAGTGTAGTGTATAGTGTAGTGTATAGTAGTTTAGTGTAGTGTAGTGTATAGTGTAGTATATAGTAGTTTAGTTTAGTGTATAGTGTAGTGTATAGTAGTTTAGTTTAGTGTGTAGTTTAGTGTGTAGTGTGTAATTTAGTGTGTAGTGTAGTATACAGTGTAGTTTAGTGTGTAGTTTAGTGTGTAGTTTAGTGTGTAGTGGTATTTTTATCAGATTATATGTCTATATCTTTAATATATCATGAAACAACATAGCCATATAGTACTATTTACATCTATAATCTTACTACATCATCTCTTACTTCTCTTCTCTTCTCTTCCCTTCCCTCCCCTCCTCTCTTTTTGTCTATTTACAGATCATGCGACGTAGGGAGATTTGGGCACATTCTGGGGACCACGTGCTTCCCTTGGTTTCACTGCATACTTCTTGGACTTGGTGAAACCGGCCATTCGTTGATAAAACGCCTTGGATGGCTTGTTATGGAGGTTCTCCTGTACTTCAGGATTGCTCACGCCAGAATCAGGAGAATAATCGAAAAAGACCCGTTTGGCCTCTTCCACGGCTTCACGGAACCGTTCTTGTCCGCCCACGCGTTTCTGCGTGAGTTTCTGTACATTTCTCTGGGTCAATTCGTCAACTGGTAAGTCTTGCAACTCCAACCGGGCCACGATCTTGGCCGTATACCAGAGCTTGACCTCGAAATCGGAGTCCACCAATTCCAACACCGACATCGATGCCTTGTCCTCTCCCAACCGCGGCTCCAACTTGATGATCCGCGTGAACCCGTGGCTCCGCTCGGGGTACCGCTTGCTCAACTCCTGGAGCACTTTGGTGCCGATTTCCTCCCGGTCCGCTTCCTGTAAGAACTTGAGCGCCTGAACCAGCTGCATACGTTCAGAAAGTGGTTGCGTGGCGTATTTGCTGTTTTGGTGCAAGGCTTTTCCGAGGAAACTCTCGATCTTGGCCTGTGCACGCTTGGCCTTGGTGCTACCGGTGACAATGTAATCGTGGCGGATCAAGTTTGCGCAGAGGTTTTTGTTGATCAGCTTGACGTGCCTGGCCACGTTGGCATCGAATTTCTTGAGGGCCGGCATGGCGTGGTTGGAGAAGACTTGATGGGATGGCAGTTTTTGATACTGAGTAGTGCGAAAAGTCGTGCGAAAACCACGACCCGCTGTAACTTTAGCCTTCCAATATCCATAATCCTCCATAACGATAGTCACTGTGAAAAAAGCCCATCCATACCATTTCAATTATGGAGAATGTCGTCAGCCTTTCATTAAAATGATCATTGCTCCCCAATCTTCAATTCATCTGCTTTTCCAGTCGGTGTGACTATTGTAAGAACCATGTCAAGTCACGACTCTCTCGTGTACAGTCCTCGACTATATCCTGACATTTGTGAGTCCATCACTGACCACCTTCAAACCTAACCAACTAGATTTCAATCAATCTCTATCTTTCTCAATCTCTAGAGTGACATGGATGCTTTTAAAATGCCATCATTTTCTCCCATCCTGCATATAACCGTTCTTTTTTTCAATAGGAGTCAAGACTCTTGGTCAAAAGACCAAACCATTTGTTATCACATTAGTGATTTCCAGACTTCCTGTTGACTAGTACATCTCATCAACTGGTACGATGCTCAGAAGTTGTCAGTACTCGGTAGTTATGTACCCATGGAAATATCTATGACGAATCAAAGATACTCAAATTGACGTTCGGGATTTGGCTGGCTCCTATGCCGGGGGTACTACCCATAATGTGCCTGAATCTAGTGTAATCACTGTTGAACCTAGTATTATCTTGTCCAGTAACCTGCGTGATTGATGACTCAATCAGGTGAAATCGAAAGCTATGACATTGAGATTTGAACAAACAATCAATTTGAAAAAGTGATAGATCCTTGTAACGATGTATGTATGTTGTAGAATCGGATCGCACAATATTAGAAACCCATTTTCGAGCGGTGGAGCACTGGGTGCTTGAGGAATGTATTGGGACTGCCACACAACATATATGGCCTAGTAACCTATATGATTGGATCACTCTATTTTATGAGAGTGATTATACCATCATGACATTAATCTTGCATTCACCAACTGTTCCATGTGGACAGACTCATATCTTCAAACCAAGAATACATACAAGTTGTAAGCTGTGTTCAAGTTCAAGTTCAAGTTTAAGTTCAAGTTCAAGTTCAAGTTCAAGTTCAAGTTCAAGTAATGGTCATGGTAAATGGAACTAAGCCTTGTCTCTTTTTGGTGAAGGAAAAATTATTTGACCCTACTCCTTGGGGCGGGAATGTGCCCTTTTTATACCTGAAGGTGAGGGGTATTCTGAAACACCCTAATGCAAGAGGATATGCAACGTTATGCAAGTTAGCAAGGTGCATGTATCAGCATGTGTCATATGTATGAGGAGGTGTAAGTGTGGCTGTAAATAAAACAGGCGTAGGCAGATTTGCAGCCAGTTCGCACTCGCCCCGTGCCACCTTCTACTCCAGTCTAGAACTCCGGTCTTGACCTTTCGTTTCCAGTCTAGAACCCAGGTCTTGATCTTTATGTATCACAAAACGACTTTGTGCCTGGTTACATATATGTGATAATGTGTGTATACTGACTGGGGATCTAGGGGCCCTTATATATTTTATAGTGTTTGTGGGGTCCTTTGCGTAGTGCATCAATGCGCGCGGTGCGGTGTCCCCACTTCCTATTTGATACTCAAACATTTGCTGCAAATGCATGCATTGCGTGTTTCAGGGTTCAAACACCAAGGGTATAAATAGTGGCCTCCTCCCTCGCTTTACGATTTACTTGAAATAAAAATCCGTCTCCACATCTGAGCACAATTGAGCCAATAATGAGCCAGTAAATCAATATTAACCGCAATCAATCAATTCAAAAACAAGAGATCAAATACCAGAAACCCGATACCAGAGACACAATATCAAAGAATATTAAAATAGAATTGGAAATGAACATACCAATAATCAAGGAAAGATTTGATACCTATTGGTCAATTGTGGATTTCATGAAGATACGAACCAGCTAAGTGAGTTGAAACAAAAACTAATTTTCAGAGCAACTCTCTGACCATTCTGTCAGGAGTAATTTTTAATGTTTACCGCTGTTTTGGAATTGACCCTTTTTGAAGTTGACCCTTTTTAATTTTGACCCTTTTTGAAGTTGACCCTTTTTAATGTTGACCCTTTTTGAAGTTGGCCCTTTTTGAAACTCACCATTGTCAATTATTAAATTGCATTAAACAGTCTCTTATCCAATTATCTGACTAGATCTCAGCAATGCCTTCTTTCCTTTCTGGACAATGCATTTTTACTGATTAACAATTGACTAAGAAACGGCGGTAAAAGAACAGAAATTTTTATCTTCCTTGGGGTAGGGTCAAAGTATAGATTCTCCGTGTATTCAGCCGCGCGAGGCTCAGGTCTAGTGAGCGAGGATAAGGGTTAAGCGAGTGAGGCGCAAGAGAAGGCGTGCACCAAAAGCGCAAAAGAACAAAGACAACGGCGCTAACGAAAACAAAGGCGCAGACAAAAACCTCATACAAAAAGCTCATACAAAATGCTCATACAAAATGCTCATACAAAATGCTCAGACAAAATGATCAGACAAAATGCTCATACAAATTGCGCCCCCTTACCCTTGGGTGCCAAGAAACATGCACACCAAGGGTAGACAAACCAGTGATATATTGAGCCCCAAACGCTGAGGCGCATTGTGTTTGAAAGAAGAACTTCGGGGTGCATGTTTTTTTTTTCGAAGTTTGGGAATTCACTCCCATCGTGATTAATGGTGTACTAACACTCAGGTTTTAGCGTGAAAAAGTCGCACATACATTGAACAGACTCGGCAATCACGGTTAATTCAACTTGTCAATTTTTTTCGGCAATCAACTCGGCAATTTACCCGAAAGCTTTTGTACTAATTTCAGTATGAAACACTGGACGAAACCCTAATTTGAAACATCTGATTGTGTGGAGTGTTGACTCTAAAGTGACTGCGCGGGACGCATTGTTCAAGAGATAAACGACGTTTCTTTTTTGGAAATGACTGCAAAGGCTTAGCCCTAGAAATTACCAGTTAGACATGGCCAAAAAAAAAAAAAAGGAAGAAGTGTGCATTGGTCGCTAAAATTGATTATAAAAGGAATCCACTTCCCAATGCAAAAAAACAGAATTATTTTCATCATCACCATCAATCATTATGAAGTCTACTGTTTTTTTTCGCTGCGATCTTTGCCGTTGCCAATGCCTTGCCATCTGTTGCTCCAGTATCTGAGCAAGACAACTACTTGTCTCTCATTGAAGAGACTTTCGCCAAGAGAGACGATGATGATGTTCCAAAGAACTTTAACGGAATTCCATGTTCCAGATATGCGGGAGGTAACATCAGAGATGTGCCAAGATTGTGCCTCAAGTATTTGTTCTGTGACAAGCGAAAGGAGAACCCCAGCACCGAGGAATGTGGATTCAACGGTAAAACAAGATTCCCTAAGGAGCAAATCGACAAGATGTCGGACAGCTGTGTGGAGCAAGCCATCTGCAACATTGTCAACGGGCCTCAAAAGAGCACCGCCAAGCCCGAACAACCAAAAAGCAAGCCTTCTGAACCGGTCAGAGACGTTGAATTGACCGGGTTCTTATTTCAAAACAACGTTGCCGACTCTTTCTCAGTGAATTGTTCTGACTACCTTAACGAGGAGAAGTGGCAGTTTGCCGGGTCGGAATGTTACTACAACGTTTTGTGTACCCATCCAGCTCCTGCTGACGGGCCTAAATGTACAACCCTTGATCCCGCCAAGAAGACGTATACGTTAGATGAGTTAACTGATGACAAGATACTGATCCAGTGTGCAGGTGAGCTCGTGTGCAAGAGAGCCAAGAACCCACTCGTCAAACCCATCAGAGGATAATTGCATTTGTTGAATGTTGAACATATGACATGTGCTGATATGTGTATGCAGGTGATGTGTTTCCTGTAGTACAGTGACTGGCTCTTGGTTGTCAGGAGGATTCATCTGCAGGAACAGGGAGTCCAGGACGAAAAGATATATATAGAGGGGATTCCGCTCTGGGTTAAGTGGCGGTATCACGAATAACTAGAATATCACGGAATTCCTAGTACACGACCGTAGCATAAATTATGGGTCTAAGAAGACCAAAACTCCAACAATATGGTCTACATTATCTCCAAAGGGTGGGAATAAATAATATTCACATCGCATTTGGTACCAGCACGACCTTTTTTTAATTTTTTTTTTTCTCTATTTTTTTGTTTAATGTATTCTATTTACCAAGGGGTTGCCAACCAGCAATCCTCTCTACTAAAAAGGAACATAGGAAGTATGCAGGAGCTTCTTTCATATTCTAAAACAATATTGACTAACGTCTGCATAACGTGTGATAAGCGCCGTGCATTACCACAGTACTCAAGTAGTTCTGAAACTCAAGTAATCTTATATTCAAGTAGATCTGAAACACCCCTCCAATTCAAATCTCCCCACAATTTACAACTCCCCACGTTTCACAACTCTCTTCCACGTGACTTTAGTGATTCTGAAACACATTTGATTGGCTGCATTGCTGCATTGCGCATTTGTGTGCATAGATGTTTCAGATCACAAACACAGCAGCAGACACATGGCTATAAATACGGCTTCGCGCCTCTCAATTTTTACCGCCTCAGAGACACAAGTATGTGTTCGGAAGATTAAGATTTAGTGCCAGTTCCAAAGATTAGAAATTGGTATCAATAAGATAACTAATATAGTGGGAACTCTACCACCACCAACCGAGAGAGTCCATAAACATACTTATAGGGATTTTTGCCTAAGAACAATGTTCAACTTCGTGAGTACGCCCTACGTGATTCTATTTTTAGCAGCCCAAGAGGTTATGACCTTGTGATTTCTAAATCAACATGTCTAGCCAACTGAGCTCAGAAATGTCTCTTAGTAAGGCATGTGACGAGCCAAGTCAGTCAAGACCAAACACCAAACACCAACCACTAAAGACTAAGGAGTAAGGACTGAGGCCTAAAGAAAAATTGATTAGATTCAGGCTAAAAGTTAGAATTTAGACTAAAAGTCAGATCCACAGTGAACTGACAAAAGTCAGATCAAGAGTTCGACCAAGAGTTCGACCAAGAATTTTGACCAAGAGTTTGAGTAAAAGTCAGATCAAGAGTCAGATCAGAATTGGCGAATAAAAATGGGAAGAAAACCAGCGCTTTGCAGCAAACAAACAAACAAACAAAAAACAACCAGGTTGATCTTTGTGGAACACTTTATAGCTCTTTGTGGAATCCAGCTGGATGAAGTCGATAAGATATTGAAAAAAATACGAGCAGCTGATGAGTACGTGGAGCTTTGTTCAATGGCATTGAAATCAACAGTGGGCATACTGCATACTTTAGCATCCATTAACAGAACCCCAGACTGACCAAAAGTGATTCCCAAAATTGATTGGGTTTGTGACAAGAATAATCACACCAAAGAGTCTTTTTCCTGATTCTTCAATCTTCATTTCTTTGAACTCGAATGAAGTAACAAGTGAGATGAAAAAAAGGCTCATGTTGCTAGGTGGATATTTTCGTCTTGCTAGATGAATAGTCTTATCTTACTAGATGGATGCATCTTATGCAGTTCCGTCTTGTTGAATAAACCGCCAAGTGCTACCATATGAACAGTTGATATGACCAAGTCAACGGTCTACATGACTCTGCCATCAGTCTATTCGACTAGACCATCAGTCTATTCGATTAAACCATCAATCTGTATGATCAGACCATCAGTCTATTCGATTACATGACCAGTTCTATTTTAGGAAATAGGCTATTTGAAGTCACGTTTCGAGCCGAAAAAGGGTTGAATACTTATTCTTCGGATCAAGGTGGCCCAACGGTTAAGCCTATGCATACAGGGCTGAATGCAGGGACGCATCAAAAGTGGTCTATTTTTAGCCAAGGGTCCTCTCCTCTTTGTTGAGAGTTCCCAACATTTCTCTTGATTCAGCAGCACATCCCATGTGAAACCAAGAAGATTGAAGAACACATTGTATCAAGAGGAACCACATGACGTGCTCTACAGTGTTCAAAACAAAGAAATTTGCAAAACAATTTGCAAGAAATTTGCAAGAAATTTGCAAGAAATTTGCAAGAAATTTGCAAGAAATTTGAAAAGAATGTTGCAGGGTTATGACTTTCCAAATATATGGATTCAAAATCGTGACCCTCCAAATGCAAGGTGTCTGGATTTCGGTGGTAACGCCGCATGGGGATTGTTATTGGAATCCAATTAAGGTTCAGTGCCTTATTGTTAACGGAGGCGGAGTCCTAGATTACGCGCATCCGAATCATGCCAAGACAAACAATGGCGGTGCTGAAGGGGGTGAGGGTCCAGAAAACTCGAGGTAGGGTTGCGGGGCTTGTTTAAGTTGTTGGAGCTTGTGTTTTGGTCTTTTGTTTGTTTGTTTGTTTCTTTTTTTTTTTTTGTTAAAGTTGGAGACTCAAGTTTTTGAAGGTTTTCAAGGTTTTCGTGGGCTTCCAGGGCTTCGAGGGCTTCGAGTTATGGACACAAATCGTTGCGTTTTGGGGTGAGTAACACAAGGTTTTTCGGCACCATTAATAAACCTACTCCCCCAAACTGTTTATGAGGTTGACATGTCGCATAAGTGGTGCTGCATTCTTTTTTTTTCCACCGCACATTCATTCAAAGCTAGACTTGTTTCAGTCCTTGTTTCAGGCCTTGTTTCAGGCCTTGTTTCAGGGTAATTCTCGGGGTTGTTCAATCATGATACACCAGATTCAGGCAAAGCTATTGTCTATACGGAGTATGCACTTTGTTTGGGCGCAGCAAACTCTTCCAAATCTTGTCCTGTTTCTGAAGGAGTTTGTCCATTGATCCAAAAAGGGGGTCAGACCATATTTTCCCTACACTCATGGATTCTATTTCTGGAAACTACAAACTACAACATGTTCGTTCTAGAAGCTACGGTGGATTTTTCGTTTTTTTTTTTTGGAATGTTGGTGGTTAAGACTATGGCACTCTTGTGGTTTTTTTTTGTGTGACCTGTCCAAATCTGCTCAATCAACTGACGATGTTCTCCTCTTTGAAACCAATTGACCAATTGACCAATTGACCAATTGACCAATTGATCAATAGGCAGCGCACCAAAAAAAAACAAAAAACAAAACACAAAAAACAAAACACAAAAAAAAACGTGACCTAATTTTGATGCTTGGATCTTGAAATTTAAAGGCCGCACAATGCGGGGAGGGAACTCAATCCGTTCCGATTGTTTGTGAGGCTGTGCGACAAACTCCCTGCATTGTTGAGCAGTTTGGTAACAATGCGTTTCGCTTGGAGATGTACAGTGTTTTTCAAAAGTATCCAAACCACCGCGACAAAAAGTTTCGTACCCCTTCGCACAATCTTTCAAACCAAATTTGCGTAGTGTTTGGTTTGAAACATGTTGTCGCGGTGGTTTGAATAGTATCGAAAAACACTGTACTCAGACTTGGTGAATTGTTTGAGATTCAAGCAAAAAAAGAAAAAAAAAAAGACATGTTGTGTCGATGTGCAGAATGGACTCTAGATGTCCTAGTCGAGAAATGCTGAGTCTTGGATGAGCATCAAGTGGACTATAAAAAGGGACCCATCCGCCCTTCCAGTTCCAGTTTGATTTCCTTCATTATCATTATCATCATCATCACATCAATCACCATGCAAACTACTATTCTTTTCGCTGCTATCTTGGCCGTTGCCAACGCCTTGCAATCTGCTGCTCCAATCTCTGCCCAAGACAACTACTTGTCCCTTATTGAAGAGTCCTTCGACAAGAGAGACGATTGTGAGGATCTTCCAGCAGGCTACAAGGGACCAGCATGTTCCACATTTGAGGGTAAGAGCATCAGAGAAGTCCCAAGAGTGTGCTTGAAGTCCATGTTCTGTGACAAGTTAAAGGAGAACCCCAGCTCCGAGGAATGCAACTTCGGAGGTAGAGAAAAATTCACTAGGGAGGAAATCAAGAACATGTCTGAGGGCTGTGTCCAACAGGCCATCTGCAAAATCGTCCGTAAAGACGAAGGTCCCAGAAAGAAGGACACCAAGGTGCCAGCTTTTTTCGTGCAACACAGAGACACCAACTTCTATGGTGAACCTTGCAAGGACCTCAACGAGGAGAACTGGACCAAGATTCCAAAGGAATGTATCAACGACATCTTGTGTGTTCAGCCTGTCCTTGACCGTGAGCCAAAGTGTGCCGGTGTCAGAGACAGCAAGAAGTCCTACACCACCTACGAATTGTTCAAGATGCGCAGAGAGTGTGCCCGTGAGATTATTTGCAACAGAGGTATTTCCAACAGGTCTTAAAAGGAACAAAAGTAAGGGCTCCAGCTCTTTGGTAGACTCATTTGAAATCCGATGGATGTTCCAGTTATGCAAATGGGGCATTGCATTGATAAATGAAGTCTCAGTTATGAAAATGAGACCCCAATCATAATCCACAAGAGAACTCCCAATGTCGTCAACAGACTATATGTCATGAACCGACTATATGTCATCAACCGACTATATGTCATCAACCGACTATGCTATGAAACCAGTGAGTCCAGATGAAGACGACTTCCAGTTATGTAGTAAGTACTTTGTTGTCCTGTGGATGGGTGGTATATAGGGAATCGAAAAATCTACCAAACAATTGTAACTGAATGGTTTTCAGGCCTGTTTCGCAGTAGAGCTAGTTCCTGACTAGCCTGTAGACCATTTCTCGGTCTGGTGTTTTTGGTATGTGTAAACTTACCATTAATGGAGTATACTCTCAGAAGACTAGTCGACCAGAACTATCATACCAATCCTCCATACTCCATCCGAAAACAAATTGCCCATTTCCCTTATTCCACATGATTCCAACCACAGACTTAGTTCCGTTTCAGTATGAAGATGGAGAGGTTATCAAACAACTTGTACATCACAAATTTGTGTGACTGGCAGATTCTGATGATATGCCAGACGTTTCAATGATGATAGTTTCGCCAGGTAATGAGGGGTTTAATCTCACGGTAACCGAATCCACTTTTCTCTCGATGATGGCTCCCGGTATCTTGGCTTGCAATGACCCTCTGCCAGTTCCAGTTACTCTCATAGTAAACAAATAATTGCACATCAACCAAAGAATTCATATGACCCAAATATTCATATTGGCCAAATGCTTGATATCATTGTCTGATTCGTAATAGGTAGTGCTCTACCTCTTTAGGTATTAGGAAGCCACTCTGCATGATACTTTGTATAAGCCTTGTACCCAGCCCGAAACCAGCACGCACCTTTTCTTGAACAGTTATTGATGAATCATCGGCAAATCAACATAGTAATCCGAGTACGTGATAAAACCAGAACCGAACAATTAACCAAATTTCCATATTAGAAAAAGAATTCATATCAACCAGGTATTAATATTAACCAAATAGTTCTTAGGAACCAGAGAATTGAAAAGCAACCAAATAATTCATAGTAACCAAAGAGTTGCGTTCCAAAGAGTTGAGTTCCAAAGAGTTGCTTTCCAAATAATTCATAGTAGCCAAAGAGTTGGTTTCCAAAAAAAAGGCTTCCCAAAAAATGTGGTGGGGATTTTTAAACGGGGGGACGGCCTCCTTATATATTCGCGGAGCATGCATTCCCCTCACAAGGGGTGTTTCATGTTTTGCAGCCATGCGAATATATAAGGAGGCCACCCGCACTTCTGCCCGAACCCATAAATTTTTGTTCTTTACTCTTAAAACACTTGGGCTTGTCATTTGCAAGTATTGTGTTTCGATTACATGCGGTTCATTATTTATTGAAGGTGAGGAGGAGAAGAATAGGAGAATAGGAGAATAGGAGAATAGGAGAATAGGAGAAAAAGAGCCAAGATGTGTGATCAAGGAGGTTTGAACTAATAGAAGTATGGACATCAGTCAGAGGCTTTCGAACCTGATTATGCACACTAACAAGTCATCAAGCTATCAAGCGATCAAACGCTCAAACGCTCAAACGCTCAAACGATCAAACGATCAAACGATCAAACGATCAAACGATCAAACTATCAAAAGCTCAAGCTATCAAACGATCAAACTATCAAACTATCAAAAGCTCAAGCTATCAAACTTTAAAGACTATACGAATTGATTAACTAGACTAAAAGGCATTGATGGATGAAGTTGTATGGATGACACACATTACACAATACAGACAGTCCTATTTGGACGAGTCCTAGTTCTAGAACCATGGCTTGATGTGGCTCTAGTTCGTTTGTTATAATTCTAGTCCTAGTTATACGTGGTACTCTACTAGTGTCGGTTGAATTCATGATCTATGCTCTAGTGGAATGATTCTTGCCCAAGTACCGCTCATGGTACTACTTGCCCACCCCTTTTGGTACTACATGCCCTAGCTTAGTTGGTGCTTCTAGACCTCTGTGCCTAGCTTCTTTCCTAGCTACTCCGTCCCCGCAATGTTTATCCTTTAAGATTTTGACCAGTGTTTTGGGGCTTGAGGTTAGGTTTTTGACCCCAAATCAATCACTCTTACTCCTTTATATCTACTGAGTGTTGAATTTTGATGACTATTAATTTTGACTAAAACAGTCAAGTACTCAAAATACCCCGAATCAACTCATGTTGATACTATTTTCCATTTGATACTCCACATACACGTTGGCTATTAGTTCTGGACATCGGGCAATCCCATTCACATTGAATATCCATGACATCAGTTCCATTCACTAATAGTACCCTCTACAGAAGTCTAAGTCCATAGTCTGTTCAGTTTATACAGTCTATACTTATTATGTCATCTTGTCGTGATTCTCTGCCTTTGCTCGTGGAGAAATTTCGCCTCATGGTGTTACTGATTAGTTTTGGAGTTGTCAAGTTCAAAAAGATCACCGAGGTTATTTTTGTACTTCCCAAAATCGAGCAAAACGAGCTCATTAAGTCCCCTTCCTTGGTCACTAGTACCACCTGGCGAGACTTTCTTGCCTAAAACTTGAAGCTCAAACCCTACGAAATGTTCATCGATGTGGCAATCCACTAAAAACCATTCATCCAGGATCAGGATTCCCTCACCAAAATTTCAGGAATCCATTCCATTTAAGTATCAAAGTGTCCCTATGAACATCTATGATCGTGATAAAGAAAATCGGTCTTTAGAGGAAAAATTATTGAGGGTTTATCAGGAACTAATCGGGTCATACAATTGGTTAGCGAAAGTTCGTTGCTCAGAAATAGCATACAGTATGAGCAACTTTAGATCATACACTAAGAAAGCAACGGAATCAGACATTATGCCTCTAAGGAAAAAAACTAGCCTAATCAAGGGATACAAAAGATTGGTTCATCAGCATTACGAAAAAGAAATGTCCGGACAAAAGGAATTTGTATGCATTTAGCCATTCTTCTTGTGCCAGTGAAGAAAACCGGACTTCATGGTCAGGCTTCTTAGAGTACGCAAACGGTACTCCAATATTTTGGAAAGCCAAGAAATTGATCTTGCTTACGACAAGGACATTCGAAGCAGAGTACATGGTACTAAGTGAGACAGTGAAAGAGATTGTCTGGATAGTGAACCTATTCAAAAAATTCCGAATGCAGATTGTGGAATCATCCCAAGATCTTGGAAGATAACAATGGAGTGGTCTTAAGAACCGATGGAACGGGAGGCACTCAAAGCAAAGAAAAAGTGGATAGGTTGAAGAAGCCTGTTTATGACCTCTAGTGAGGAGGGTACATTCTTAGTGTTGGTTCAGGTTGAAGAGTCAGCTTGAGCGACAGTTAAAGGTCCAGGTTTCCAGTTTCCCGGAACTCCAGTGTTCTTTTTTTTATGTTTCCAGTTTCCAGGATTTCTAGTGTTCTAGCTGTCAAGATTTTCAGATTATCAGTGTTCTAGCTGTTAAGATTTCCAGATTTCAAGTTGGTTAAAGAATCAGGTCAAAGAATCAGGTCAAAGAATCAGGTCCAACCAACCAAACACCCAGGGTCATGAACCTCAAGAGATATTCTAGTCAGAAGCTTATACAAGTGGAAGTCACGGGATTAGTGGTATTGAATTAAGTTTTTTTCTGGTTTGAATTCAATAGTCTGATCTCTAACTCTACTGTGACTAGTTCTAGTGTGACTAGCTCAAGAATGACCAGTTCTAGAATAATTAGTTGTTGAGGGATTACTTCTTGACAAGGATTTACTTGCAGTGTCTAGTCTGAAACTGTTACTCTATCACTAGAGATATCAGGGCTTTGCCGGGAGTGGTACTTGAGAGTGGTACTTGAGAGTTGGACAAATAGTGGTGTTCGTGACTATTAACTTATAATTCTTGAGACACAGCAGTCACACTCCCTGATCGTGACCTCAAACAAATCTATGTGACTAATTTGTCAGAAGTAGATATGTGTATACCAAGCACGAAAGGTATTGGTGAGGAGTCTTTTGAGTTTTCTAAGGCCCTAAGAATCAGTGACTACCTGAAAGAAAAAAAAGTTCACCCGAGAGAACGAGCCAAGACAAACAATTTCCCAAGAACAGCCTTTTATTCTCGAATAAAAATGATAAAGGTACGGATTGGAAGGTCTATGAGAAACCAAAGTTGATTTATCCTTGAGACAGTTCAAGGACAGGCCAGAGACACACCAACACCAGGGATATCAGAAAAATAAGCTAAGATCCTAGTAACATCTCTTGGTCATTCTCTGCTCACTGATGATTCATAAGGAAACATGGTTACTAAACTGAGTCATGGATAGATCTGGTGGCTAGTTCTATGACCGAATGGTTACCTTCTTGGGTGTATTGGTCTTGTCTTGTTCTTGTTCTTGTTCTTGTTCTTGTTCTTGGAGACTACACACTCAAAATACTTGGAGGAGTAGTACGTTACCTAGTGGGTCTACCAAAAGTGTGGTATTGCTTTAGTGATACAATGAGTATCATTATGGTTACTCGTTGTACCACTCTATGAAGAGTGCTCCATTGAAGAGTGCTCGAAAAGTGCTCAATTGAAGAGTGCTCGAAAAGTGCTCACTTGAAGAGTGCTCTATTGAAGAGGCTCTGAGCCTAATTGAGTGTGCCCTAACCCTCGATTTAAGGACTACCTGAAATGGAGCCGGTACTTGATCTTGATTCCAATTTCCCGAAAATTTCAAGGTGCTCTTTTCACCCATTGATCTCCGGTTCCTTAAAGGGTAGAGACAGATTTCATGGAAGAGTGTGGAAATCCACTTTTGTCTATGTATAGATGACTATACTCCAAAGTACAGTCACTGTGTGATACTTGGCGAACAGAGTCCACCAACCAATGACCAATAAACAATGAAAAATGAAAATCAGAAGATACGGGAAAACAAAAAAAAGATTCATTTCTATACAACTACTTCTTGCCACTCTTCTTGATGCCTCCACCAACCATAGGGCCACCCTTCTTTGCCTTTTCAGCCATGGCTTTTTTAGCGGCAGCATCGGCCTTCTGCTTAGCCTTGAACGCCTGGTCGTCCTCATCATAATCTTGCTCTTTCTTTTTTGGAGCCTTCAAAGGCTTGGCTTTTCCTCCTTGACGGCCAGACATCGTGGTGTACGGATTTGGGTTTGGGGGTTTGGGGGTTTGGATGGATTGACGTCCTGGAAGTTGATGTTGGTGGTGGGTGGAGAGAGGGAGGGTGCGAGCAGAGATTGTGTGATTATATGCAGGTTGTGGTACTGCACCTAAGCACAATATACCCTATTGAATGATCCACCGGAACCAAAACCAAAACCAAAACCACCACCACCATCACCACCACCACTATCCAGTTTCCCTGATATTCCTTCCTTCCCTAATACCCCTAATAATCCTTGGAACCAGTCATTATCCAAAATTTCCAAACCAAAGACTAATTGAGAGTGGTTCAAATATGGGTGTTTTCCCTCATCAGTCTCACACGTGACCAACCATACACTGCAACGGGAGCCATCAGCACCAGCACCAGAACCAAACCACTTGACGCCATTCAGAATATAATTGGTATTCTTTGATTCCCTTTTTCAGTCATTTCTGTCTATTTGCTTCTTTTCTTCATTTTTTTTTTTTCCTTCTTTTTTTTTCCTTTTCTTTTTTTTCCTTTTCTGTTTTTTCCTTTTTTGGAGGCTTTGGGTGTTGTCCACTTTCAGTCTGCAGTACCGTGATAGTCCTCTTCACAGTTGTTCCATACTTACGTATCGTACTGTTTCAGAAGTTCCAACTTTTCCATACGACAGTGAACGTTGATATTCTCTCATCTCATCCAGCTCATCCGTTTCGGTATGGGTATTATGGGATCCATTCGTGCTGGTGTACGGGCCTTATCCGCTGATATAAGCAAAACCCATGTCATTCATTAACGTCAGAGGTACGTTTCGGGAGTATCCAGACTATAGACTAATCAGGACTTCTCTGGCTAGTCTTGGTAGAAACCACCACATTTCAGTGTATGTTAGATGGACATTTGGTTCCACTCCCATACTCTAGTGGTGTGCATGCAGACTCCACTCCAGCATATAACTCCAGTCTTGCCTCATTCTGGAACCTTAAGTAATTCAAAGATGCAGGCCAGAAAACCATAAAAATAAACTTCAAGAACGGAATATTCCGCAGTTTGTTTCATTGACTCCTTGGTAACTCCTTGGTAACTCCTTGGCAACTCCTTTTGACTATTCCAGATTCGGACCCATTGTTCAGTAGACAATACCAAAAATACAGGGGATCGGACGGTCCCTGAAAACCTAATCAAAGCGAAAAGTTCATAAAAAAATCGGAAGCTTGAAGTTTGAACAGTGAAGAATGATTCTTAAGACTGAATCCTTAAGACTGAAGATGAACACTGAAGATGAACACTGAAGATGGATATCCTGACTGTAATTGATCGTGCAACTCACTTGGCCTTTTAGTATCCTGTACACCGATGTCCTGTTCCCATCAAGTTGCCTAGAGACCCAAACCAAAGACGGAGATTGAAGGTTAAAGTAAGACAAGATAATCGGAAAACCCTCCATTGCAGATATCCAAGTTTTTTTCTGTTTTTCTTTTCTTTTTTTCTTCTTTTTGGCCCCTGGGTAGGTGTTTTCCAAAGACCATTCAAAGACCATTGATTTTAACCACACACAAGTCAGAAAAAGGGCCCACCAGATGAACTGTAACGCTGTGGTTGTATCTAGGGTCCTTTGGGGTGTAGTGCACCCTGAACTCCGTGAACAGCTTTTCAAAAGGAGTCGATTTTGCTGATTTTTGCTGACTTTTGCTGAATTTTCAAGACAACATAGTCCTCGGGAACAGAGACATTTGGTCAATAGGTATAAGAATTATACTCCATCCAAGGCCGGAAGACTCATTATGTTTAGGACTGGAGGTGCCGAGATGGGGTTGCAGTTGAAGCCCAATGGTACTTAGAATGACACTATCGAGGAGTCCATGAGTTCTCTTTGTCATATCCACGAGGCCCATGGAAAAAGACCCTATGAAAAAAGACCCAATGGAAAAACCGAAAAGATACATCTGCTGAAAATAGCCCAAATCGGTTGCTGTGGACTTGGATGCACTCCTCAACCACGTTATTCTTCCCAACAACGTCATTCTTAAGGAGGTTGCTGCCAAAAATGGGATTGGCCCTGACCTTGACATCAAAGCCATAAGAGTACGTCCTCAAGTTGTCATCCTTGTATCTGACATTCTCCATAAGTATCCTATGTTGATTCATGCTCCACTCTGGAAAACGTACATTGACACGTTAGAGTACTTTGTTATGAATCCCACCCGCCGGCCCCAGGTGTTCTGCTGGGTGCCTGAGATCCAGGTGAACTATACTGAGGAGCACATTGCAGAATACCCGGTACTTTCTGAACTTCAGGGTAACAAGCACTTACCTATTCCAGACATACGGGTTAAATCACTAAATCATTAGCATTAGTATTTGTATCTGGTTTTTTGGGTTGGTTTTTTGGGTTGGTTTTCAGTTGATCTTTCATTATCGATACCCCTCTGATATGCAGTCTCGGGTTAGAAATTGTTCAACAAATTGGACTTTCCATGCTCATACTGAATCAGGACATGATCTTCAAAGAGCATTCCAAATGTTCGTAGCTGTAGAAGTTAATATATGGTATATGTGGAAGTTTCTAGGGCAGTGGGTCACGTGCCATTGATCAGGTGTAGTTTTGCGATGTCACATCCAACTAAAGATTATTCCACGAGAAAAGTGCATCAGACTTAGATTTCCAATTTCCACATATTCCAAAAAATAAGAGCAAAAAGATTGCAACACCACAATTTCACACATGGTCTCCCACTGCATTACTCACTGTGGCCCTAAGTGGCTTGACTAACGTTGATCGGACGGGAAACAGTACTGTACACTTGGTATGGCCGCAACCGAAGGTCGATTTTCGTGGAGTAGTAATAGATCAGATATCAAGCCCATAGTACCTTTACGTAATACCACCAATGTTCAAGCGTATGGCCCTAGAATTGATCTCTTACCTTTGAACCCAAGTTATCATTCTCATGTTGTTTTGAATAGTATCTTTTAGAGTCCCATCTAGTCCTGGAATTCCCAAATCAACAGTTACTTATAAGACTGGTATTCTTTGGGGATCCGCATAACAGCCTATAACAACAAGTATCCATAGAACTGACAATTATAGTAGAAGTTGGTCCCTCTAGTTCCTCCCAGCTCGTTAATTAGATTAAGCTTCAGTTCAATTAAAAGTTGCTAGTGATGAATAAATTTGGAGCATAAAAATATGACATGATGAAATCATTGCACCATCAAAAAAAATCATTGTAGATTATAAAGGCTTTGGTTTGCTGATTGAGGAAATTTGTTGGTCAAAGAATTTTAATGTGGCTGCAATTTTTGGCGGGCGCGGTGTGCTTTATATACCCCGAGAATTGCTTAGTGTTTCAGATTTGATGCATCTCATGTTTGTGTTTGTGTTTGTGTTTGCGTTTGCGTTTGTGTTTGTGTTTGTGTCTGCATTTGTATTTGCATTTGCCACCCAACGTGCAGCTTCCAATATATAAGCACGCCATTCCCACTGTAGTACAGAATTAATTACAACCAATGAAGTGATACTCTTTATTCACATACACACAAAATGCTCTTTGAAAATACCGATAGGGTGTGATTTATACGTGTGGGAGCTCTGGAAAGAAGAATTGGAGGTCACTTAAATACGGCTTTGATTGATAAGAGTACATCGGTATTTAGAGGCACGGGACATTTTGCTTTTGGTGAAAGGAGACAAGCAGTTGATCTTGATGGGTGGCCACCAACAATCGGGGCATGTTGTCACTGAGGAAATGGAAGGCAAGGCCGGGCTTTCACTGTCCATTTTCGAGATACCCATAGCTTTGGGCCATGTGCCTCACCGGCTCAAAATACAATACCATATGAACCCAGAATTGACCAAATCCCGCACCAATAAATGGTGTTTTATTGGAAGACTAATAATCAAATAAGGTCTCTAGTAAAGACTTGTTAATGAAGTATCTCAAGTTTTAAAAAGAGTGAGAATGGACGTGGATGTGGAATAGAGTGGATCAATGGTGTTCTCTATTGCCACCAAAAAGGAAAAGAAGTAAAAAAAAAAAAAAGAAGAAAATACAGCAACAATCCTCTGGCATATTCATGGGATATACTTAAATTGATCGGCTGGGCTGACTCTTTTGTCTCTGTGCTGGTGGAGATCTGTTAGTGGAGGAGGTATTTACAGCCATATTGCTCTGAGAAAAGGAGACCAGAGAATCGACTGGTTATTCCTGCACAACTCAAAAAATCCAAAAAACTCCTTGTCATTATCATATGATGATTGAATCTACAATAATTTGATTCAGATATTTGGAAACACCAATTCAAAATATTTTCTTGAGTGGTTCATGATTTGGTCCAGTTCTCACTTTTCGCAGCATTTCTTTTTTCGGTACAGTTTTCCATGTCTGGAGAGTGTGAGGGCTTTAAAGTGAGCATTCGCGGTAATCATAAATACTCTTCTCACTCCTTCATTCCATATCAATCGTCACAAATAAACGGTCAGATAGACGTCCAGATAAAGATCCTGACAAAGATTCATTTCCAGATTGTTGAAATAAAGGTTGAAATAATTGAAATTGATCATACCAGGAAATTTGACGATACAGAATACTGACTTCCATCAATCCACTGACCTCAGACTCACTACTGAATACTTCAGACGACAGCACAGAATAAGATACAAAACAGCACAGTGTTCCGAATCAAAATACTGGATTCTAATTGATCTACTGCTTTATTGACTAGTACAGATTCCACAGAGATTGGCTAGTACAGATTCCACAGAGATTGACTAGTACAGATTCCAGAGATTGGCTAGTACAGATACGGAATATTGACAGATTTCTTCAGAGATCTACTCATATAACAACTACTGATTACAGAAAAGATGTACTTTTCCAAGAATCGTTTTCTCCCCGAAGGAAAAACAGCTTTGGTGGTGGGGGCTTCTCAGGGGATTGGAGCCGATATCGCTCTTCGACTCTACGAACAAAAATGTTCTGTAGTGCTCGTGGCCAGAACAGAAAAGAAGCTCCAGGAACAAGTTGAACACATAAGAAAGGTTTCATCTACCAAAAAGGATAGTGGAAAAAGTGCTGAAGAAACCATTATTGATTATATTGCTTGTGACGTGGCGGATTACACTCGGTGTGACGAGATGTGGCAGGAATTGACCTGGAGAAAAATGGACCCGGACTTTATTTTTTGCTGTGCAGGTCTGTCGATCCCCAAACTCTTTGGTGACCTTTCGGGCTCGGAATTAACCACTGGAATGTCAATAAATTACTTGACGGCAGTCAATACGGTGCATGCAGGACATAAGATGGCATTGGAAAAACATGGCCACGTGACATCCAACTTCAAGCCCCGCCACGTGATACTCTTTTCTTCAACCGTGGCTCTGTTTCCATTTATTGGCTATGGTCAGTATGCTCCGGCCAAGGCAGCACTTTCGGCCCTTTCAGTTGTTTTGCGCCAGGAACTTTCTCCTTATAACTACCGGGTTTCGTGTGTATATCCCGGGAATTTTGCCAGTGAAGGGTATGCAGAGGAGCAAAAGACGAAGCCGGAAATCACCAAGAAAATCGAGGGACCTAGTGCAGCCATTCCGTCGCTCCAATGCTGTGACTTGGTATTGGCACGACTCGCCCAAGGCTACGATTCCATTTATACGGATTTCATTGGCTGGGTGCTTGCATCGTCGATGCTTGGGGTTTTTCCTCGCAACTGGGGATTCTTTCAGGTCTTGGTGTCGTTGGTGTTTCTGATAGTAGCACCTGTGGCCAACTGGTTTATATACAGGGATATCTATAGTTCGTTCAGGGATGATGCCAAGGCCAAGGCTAATTCCGAGACCGAGACAGAAACAGAGACCGAGACAGGGCAAGAACCAGAAACAGTGACAGCAAAGGATGTGAATGAGAGTGAATCGGAGAGTGATTGAATTATATCACTAGGTGTCTATGATGGGTAGTGCGCCGCCCATAGAGCGTATGAGGAAACCTGTGCTAAAATGCTCTACATGAGTTCGATACATATATATTGACCATGACGAAATAGTGATCAGTCATTGATGACAACGGAATTGACACTGGAATTGACACTGGAATTGACAGGCAGATGCTGAGCAGACACAGTCACTGATTGAGCGTTATTGATCAACGGTCATTAACACTGTGGCAATTGGTCAGCCACAATCTTAGGTACCAGCCTACCTTGAAGCCAAATGTGTCATGAGGTTACTTCTTCTCGAAAGCCATATCCACCACCTTATTCGTGAGCTTGTTGACCTTCTTGTCGATCTCAAGTCCCCACCTATACCAGTTGATGGAGTACACGCGGTTGGTCATTTTGATGATCTCATCGTTCCAGATATCCTTACAAGTTTCAGCCACAGAAGGTCTGCTCACAACAACGCCTCTACGGTTGACCGGACCTGAAAGGCTTGTTTCATGAGTGTGCGTAAGGATGCGGTTGTTGATGACATCATCAGCGTTTTTAATGAGCGATGAGTTGGTGGCCTGGATTCCCGAAACGAGCCGGGCCGTATACACGGTGGTAGCACCGGTAAGAAAGACTCCGGCGAGAAATCCCGTGATTCTGTTTCCCATGATGGTGTGGAGGTTTTAACTTGCGAATGCTGCTCGGAAGAAGTGGGTGCACCTCCGTACACCAAAGAGGTTCAAAAAAAAACCCTCAAGGCCTAGCCAAGCCAAGCCAAGCCAAACAGAAACAGGCAAACAGAAACAGGCAAACAGAAATTAGCCAAACAGAGACAGGCAAACAGAAATTAGCCAAACAGAAATTAGCCAAACAGAAATTAGCCAAACAGAAAAAGCCACACCAAAATAATAGGCTAAATAATTTTAAGGTGGGAATTGGAATTGAAGAAAACAAAAAAAAAAAAACAAAGAGTCATTCTTTGAAAGTTATGGAAAATTATGGAGAATCATGGAACACTTGTGATGGGTTATTGCTCTGGTGCATATCACAGGGTTAACTATGGAGTGCGACACACTACACTACACTACTCCATTCCCGAAATTTCCAGAACCTCAAGTTTTTGGTGTTTTTGATTCTTTGATGTTTTGATCCTTTGATTTTTTGATCCTTTGATGTTTTTGAAACTTTGATGTCTTGATGTCTTGATGTTTTTGATTCTTTGATGTTTTGATCCTTTGATGTCTTGATGTCTTGATGTCTTGATGTTTTGATGTTTTGGTGTTTTCTACATCTTCAAGTTCTTACTGGTCATTTTACTGGTCTTCTTTTTGGTTTTTGTGGTGTTGGCTAGTTACACTATCAAAGTTTGCACCGGCCAACCTTTGGACTAGATGTCTAGCTCCATAAGACTCCAATTGAGAAATTTGGGGTTCGGCCGAAGTTGTCAATGTCATCTTAAGATACAAAAACTTGCTGTGATATCCCCAAAGAAGATATGTCTTCAGTTGCAGTGGTGACCAGAAGTGGTGGCCAGAAGTGGAAGTGGACGGGAAGTGGACCCCGGAAATGGCGCCCAACCTTTACACATACACCCGTGCACCCAGCCACCTCAGCATAAAAAAGCCCAATGCAAATAACCCTTTTTTTTTGGCTCGATGTTTATAAAAATTGGTTGATTGGAATGCTAGAATTCCGGACATCTCAAAGGTACTTTTTCCCAGCCAAAAATGTGTTTGTTTAAGTGATCTGGCGTGGACCTATATGGTGAGTTCCGGGGGCACATCCAATTCCTAGGGACCTCCCCCAGAGTAGTAGCATCCTCCAATTCCATTCAGATTTGTTAAAAAACTATTGAAGTCAATTCCATTCAGATTGTCTAATAACTACCAACTGATATCGGTATTTACTACTATATACACTAGTTTGAGTCTAAGTTTGAGTCTAAGGTTGAGTCTAAGTTAGAGTCTGCCTCCTGCACAGAGCGCAAGACGTTTCTAATAAACTCAAACACATCAATCTTATCGATCTTAACACTAGATCCAGATTCTCTCAAGGCCCGTACCTCGGCCACAGCATCTTCAGTTTCACGTAAAAGGAAAGGAATCTCCTCCATGATTCCATTCAAAGGTAATTGTAAAGCATTATCACCCTGGTTATGAGCGTTGTGCCGGGCTACCTTCAACAGTGCCACATATGAAACACCCTCCACGAACTTGACATTGATTTCCAGTAAATCTGTTTCAGCCAAATCAGGCTCAATACCAAAAAGTGCATACCTCAACCGTACCAACCGGTCATTGTAATCAGCAATCTGAGTTTCATCAGCATTAACGTATTTCTCATGGAACTCATCCAAGTATTGAAGTTGTTCTTGACCCAAAACCTGAGCTCTTTCATATGCAACTTGTCTTTCCAAAAGTACCTGTTTCAATCTTTTTTGAGATAAAGTTAATTTGTTGTCGATCTCATCAAAGGCCTGCACATTGGCATAATCAAATGAAGAAGCCAAGCGGACCTCCCGGGCCAAAATGTTCCGTTCTTTCAAAGTCTGGTACCAAATTTTATGGAGATCATCAAATGATTTGCGTCTTAATTCTGCCATGGTCCATGCTCTCAGCAGCAGAGGAAGTTCCTCTGGTTCACGGAAACACAGCGTGGAATTGGCTCCCTCGGGGAAAAACGCCCATAATGGGTGATCTGGAGACACATCGAAGTTTTTATGGGTGGGCACAATTGGCGGGCGCAACTTGATATTATTGGGAGAGAAGCGGAGTGGTTTGCTCCGTTGTAAGCGAGCTGTTGTGGTCAGAAACCGCCTCATGGTTAGAGAGAAGAAAGTTAGTGAAGGTGAATTTTTTTAATGCGCACATGCCGTGGTCACGTGGACTGAAGGGCCATAAACACCACCATAAATATCACCATAAATACCACCATAAACACAGTGTTTTTCAAAGCTATTCAAACATGCTCAACAAAATGTTTCGAATCAAGAGGGAAAAATGGTTCAAACCAGAGTAACAAAATGGTTCAAACCAGAGTAACAAAATGGTTCAAACCAGAGCAACAAAATGGTTCGAACCAAGAAGACTGAATGGGTTCAGTTTCAAAAAATTAAACAAACCAATATACACATAACTGCCCCCCCCC
>NLAW01001445.1:9121-38457 GCA_002370915.1 Metschnikowia lochheadii | reverse complement strand
ACCCCCCCCCCCCCCCCCCCCCCCCAAACCAGGTCTTCAAACCAATCATATCCTCAGATATCAATTCATGCACTCTAGCAATTTGCTTTTCTGTATATATATATATATCATGATAGTATGTGATGACTGGTTTAAATAATGGTATAGGTAATGGGCTAAAGAGTGGTATAATTAATGGGCTAGAGAGTGGTTTAAAAAGTGGTCTCAATGGTTGGGGTCTCTGTTCTTATATGTTGCGGTGCGCGGATGGCTGTAAATCACAAAGTGGTGGCAAATGAGGAGCTGTTGCGAACGAAGAATATAAATAGAGCGGTATTCCCCTCAAATGGTTTTCCCTCACAAATGGAAAGTCATACCAGTTCATGTTCCGTCCGTCTGTTTTGCCCCTTGATTGGTACTGAAAGACTCCCAAATGTGGCACTGAAAGACTCCTAAATGTAATCCATATGAAGCAATCCTCCCGATTTAAGGGGTTTCAGAATATTAAATTCTTCAACGAATGAAAGTTGGTATGTAAAACATTATGCCATTTGGTTTGAAAGACTATGCAGAAGAGGCGAGAAACCTTTTCGAATCATTGGTTTGATTAATTTTGCTAGTGTGGCTTGGATCGTTTTGTTAGAATGGTATGAATCACTCTGCCTTGTTGGTTCGAATCATTTTGTCGCTCTGGTTTGAAAAGTTTTGAAAAACACTGTATACTAAGATGATGTATAATTCTGGGCATTGGGCCTGATATGGTATGCGATAATGTTGCGCGTTAACATGTGCCTTCTGGTACCGAGCAACTGATACATGATTGGGCTTCAATAACACTATCAAAAGAGGGATTGGTAGACATATCTGTCATCTGTCTTGAGACTCTATTGCTATGTAAAATAGTGAGTCCGTGACTTCTGTTTTAATATTAACGCCGCTCAGAATAAAGCGAGATCTATATATATAGTTAGTCCCGAGGACTCCTAAACGATCTCTCTCCTTCATCAATTGGTCTCCATCATCAATTGGTCTCCATCATCAATTGGTCTCCATCATCAATTGGTCTCCATCATCAATCTCTCTCATCTACAATGTCTTCTCCAAGACAATGCCTAGATCTAGACGAGATCCATAGATCTAGACGAGTGCCCATAGAGGTTTTGCCCCAGCTTTGTCTCCCTTCAACAATACTCAACATTGTTTCATCTGGATAGCTTGGCATGAACATGCAGTACATGAAATGGTCACGTAAGTTCATCAGTCACACATGTGGCGCGTTCCAACACTTGTTACTTCAAAAACACTGTTTAATTTGTTGATGCTAATTTAAAAAGAAGGAACCGGTACTTCTTTTCCAAGTGTTTTTTTAGTGTTTTTTAGTGTAAGAAAACTAGTTCAATCTCTTCTGCTTATATGCAGTCCCAATTGAACATATATGCAGTACTCCAGAGATGTACTGGTTCTTCAAATGCTCAATGGTTAAACGCTATACGCACCAAACTTAAGTACCAAAGACAAACACCATACGCACCAGGCATAACACCATGACATCGATTCAAACAGAAGCACAGCAAGAGGAGCCGCTTGATCTTATTCGGTACCAACTTGATGAGCTCGTGCTAGTCAAGTTGCGTGGGGCTCGTGAGTTGAAAGGTAAATTGCAGGGTTATGACTCGCACTGTAACATGGTGTTGAGTGATGCTGAGGAGTATATTTATGGAGAAAAAGAGGGCGATGTGGCTGTGAAGAAGACTGAAATGGTATTTGTACGTGGAGACTCCGTGATTTTGATAAGTCCCGTCGAGTAAGCGCCACGATAAAAGGAGGAGGAGGAGGAGACATCGAAGGAGGGAAACGAAAAAGACAGAAGAGACATGATAAGGAGACAAGACAGAAGAGAAAAGACAGAAGAGAAAAGACAGAAGAGAAAAGGAAGGATAATATGAAAGAAGAGACAGGACAAGTTATGGTACAAGATACGAAAGGAGACAGGACAGACAAAGGATAGAGGACAGACAAATACTGAAGATTGGAGATAAGATGAACTGGATAGGAATGAAGATTGGAGAGGAGGGAGAAAAAATCAGAAGACAGAAAATGTGAAGCACTTACAGGCAGCAGCTCTCCACAGGGGGGACAGTTTATCAGCAAGTCCATTTTCGTTCGAAAAGTGGTTCAAAAACAGGTTCAAAAACAGGTTCAAAAAACAGGTTCTTTTACGGTTGCTGTGGTTTTGGAAAACCAGAACTATGAGCTTGCAACCCTGGCCTTTTCCAGAGCAGTTGTTCTTGACCACACAAACTTCCAAACATGGACCAACTTATCCACGGCCTTCTTAAGGCTCGATAATACCAAACAGGCGTTCCTGGCGTTGAACAAAAAAAAAAAGAAAGAAAAATGGCTTTGCAACTCAAAGGCGAAGGTGCATCGAGATCATGGAGAATCTTTGAAAACTACTCCCTGAAGACATAAAACTTCATGAGTGGAATGATGTTCTTTATGCAGTCAGAGTGACTGAGGAGAAACAGACAGAGGATAGACAGCACAGGCTGAGAACGAGACAGGCAGACAATCAGAAGACAGGTCAGACAGAAGTCAGACAGACAGAAGTCAGGTTAGAAGAGACGGAGAGACCTGGAGAAAAAATTAGTGCTTGTCATAGACACTATTTCAGTTGTTAGTTGTCAATTGTCAGTTGTCAATTGTCAGCAATGTCAGCAATGTCAGCAATGTCAGCAATGCCAGCAATGTCTGCAACTTCAGCAACGTCGGTCAATGTCAGTTGTCAGTTGTCAGTTGTCAGTTGTCAGTTGTCAGTTGTCAGTTGTCAGTTGTCAGTTGTCAGTTGTCAGTTATCTGGGCCAATGCCACTTATTGTTACTTACTTCTACGGGTTCCAAAGTCATTCCAGTTTTTTCAGTGTCATTCCATTTTGCCTGTTTTCAGGCTTTTCTACTTTGTCCTTGTTGGTGATCTCTGATTTCTGCTTGCCATCCTGTGAGTTCTGAGATGTGAGTTCTGAGTCGTCAGTTGTGAGTTCTGGGTGAGTGATTGTCTGTGGAGTAATGCAGATTCTAATGTAAGAGTATAGAAACTTGAGGTAGAACGTAGATAATAAATAGAGGTTGGCGTTTTATTTAGTCAATATTCCTTTTAATTCACCATTGAGTACTCCATGGATTATTTGTACCTTGCATTCCTGCCTTAATTCCCTCTTCATGCCTATATGGAACCTTCTCTTGACTTAGGCAACAGGACCAGGAGAAAACCACAATGACATATAACAACGACATAGATAAGCAGAAAGACACAATGACATAAATCAACGACATAGATAAATAGAGACACAGAGGCATAGATGAACAGATAGACAAATAGTCAAGGGTCAAATCAGGACCTATGATTGGTGGTTTCAGTTCTGGATGCAGTTCTGGGTTCAGTTCTGAGTTTAGTTCTGGTTGGCCCTAATAATTCCTATTGGACCTTTGTATGGCGTTGATAATGGTCTTCACACCTTGGGTTTAAGCGTGGGTGTGTCATTTTGGGTCTCAGAATGCTGTAGATTGAGGTCATCAACTTGTTTTAGCCTTTTTATTCTTCTCGTCCTTTTTCTCTGTCTCGTTCTGTCTCGTTCTGTCTCGTTGTTCTCTTCTGGATACGAGAGTCACTCATCCCATAAACTTAATTGAAGTTGGGTCACTAACATTGCATGCTTCAACTCCTTGCTTCGATTGCATGCTTCGACTGCATGCTTCGACTGCTCTTGGTTTGTAGTAGCCCCAGTACTATATTATGGAATGTCGTATTACCACATTAGATATTATGGTAACTCTGGGCACTTGAATCAAGGAACTTTTGATGCCCAATGCTTCCAATGGTTGGCTAGTTTTTTTTGGGTCCAATGTTATTTGTGAAGACTTCAAATGAACAAGCATTTTTGGGGTTCCAACACCAAACTGGATTTCTCATAGCTGGTCACATATATCTTGGATAATGAATAATGAATTCACAGAATAATGCAGTAATGAATAATGGAATCACAGAATAATGGAGTAATGAATAATGGAATCACAGAATAATGGAGTAATGAATAATGGAATCACAGAATAATGGAGTAATGGAAGATATCAATAATGGAGTAATGGAATCACAGAATCACAGAATCAGGGAATCATGGAATCAGGGAATCAGGGAATCAGGGAATCAGGGAATCATGGAATCATGAAATCATGGAATCAGGGAAGATATGAATAAGAAGGACGGCAGCAACTGTGGCTAAAGGCACGGGGTTTTGGGATGGAGCAGTCAATGAACTCAAAGAAGTCATCGAGACTGGCCTCGATATCCGTTTGGGCAACAGTTCAACGCCAAGCCCACTCCCACTATTATGGTGATGGTGACCATGTGGTTCTCCCCCGAATAAGTCTCCATCCGACTTCATGATCAGGTTGAAATCAATCATAGAGGTCCTATGGAATATCTGCATCATCAGTCCGTGTTATTGTATTTCACAGTCTTCTTTCCATGTGCAATCGTTTCTGAAGAAGGATAATTTTCATGGTATGTTTCGATCCTTCATACTTTTGATTTCTTTCACTCTCTTAATTCCTTTCACTGTTGTGATCCCATTCACTGTGTTAATCCATTCACTGTTTTGAAGCCTGATTTGTTATCAGATCATAAACGAATGTTGACTCAACTTCGCTTAACGAATTCCTGGCCCAACTTGCCTTAATCACTGTGGAGTGAAATGATTTAATTCACCCTGGTTCATCCGAATCATTCAGGTCCGAGTCACCCACATCCAAGTCAAACACATCAGAGCACCATCACAAACAAGGCCAATCACCAAATTCATTGGAGTAAAAGTATTTGGTCATCTGAATGTTATGGGCCCAAAATCAAACAACAAGATCAACAATTCTCAAGCTCGTTGATCTTCTCTTCCTTAACCTCAAACTTTTTAAGGTGCTGGTTAAGGATGTTGTTGAAAAGAGCTAACATCTCCTTCTCCTCGTAGTTGGCGAAGAGATGGCTTCGTGCTCCCACACTGCCGAGAATGGCCAAGGATAGCCTAGGATGGCCGACAAAGACCCCCTGTATTGTTTTGAAAGGGTCCTTATCTCTTTGTTTTCATCATCGAGTTCCTCAAGGAGCGCCTTGTCCGAATCCTAATTGCTCAATTCACCCTCACTTTCATTTTGGCCGTTGGTATATTCGCCAGTGCTTCTTGCTTCTCAAAACACTCAATAACAGACTCATCTATCACCTTGGATTCCTTAAAAGACCTTGAATCTCTTCAATGTTGCTGCCATTTTGATGGTCCTTCGATTTCTAGGACCAGTAGAAGACAAACAATGACAAGCGAAACCCAAAGGGTCTAATCGGTCCACATTCACGAGCCCCAAGAACCAGGCAACAAGGCACGACAAAGGCACTGAGGTTGGAGCAACTGTTCTGTAATTTGATCCCACAGTCATCTCCAGGCATAGATCTCCAGGCGTAGGTCTCCAAGCGTAGATATCCAGGCGTAGACATCCAAGCGTAGACATCAAGGCAAAGATATCACAGTGATATCTTCCATTATTTGTCTTCCAGGGAGGGTTGAAGTTGGATCAATGAACAAAATCAATGAATGATTAATTAGTGGCATGATTTGAGGACATGAGGAATTCTGGGCATCAGAAAAATGAAATAAACGAAAAGAAATGATATGAAAAAAAAGCATCGAGTTCAGAATCTTGACTGCACAAATCAGATTCTTCTTTGATCAGATTCATATCTGCTTAAATCAGATTCTTCTCTGTTTGAATCAGATTCTCCTTTGACCAAACTCTCTGCATTAATCATATTCTTCTCTGCTTCAATAAGATTGTTGTCAGCTTCAATCACATTGTTATCAGCTTCAATCACATTGGTATCAGCTTCAATCAGATGCTTTTCTGCTTAATCACATTCTTCTTCAAATCAGCTTCTTCTCTGGTCAGCTTCTTCTCTGGTTCCAGACCCTCTCTGTCTTAATAGACCGGTTAAAAAATGCACTAAGAAAGATCTGTTTCCATGGAATCGTCCAAAAGAGATTGCATGATCTCGATCTTCCGGGCATTAAGCACCCAACGTTCCTTAGCCTCAGTACCCCGCACCACCAAGTCCTGGATATCTCGAACCAACACGTCGATGGCCTGGGCGTACTCCTGTATACTCATGGATACAGAACCAACATCCACCGATGCTGACTTGGAGATATCATAACTGTACAGACCATCATCGAGTCTGGTATAAGCCCTGCTATTCTGGAGATGTTCTGCAAGATGTTTGGAAACGTCAATATGATTTGACTCCACCTCCATACTGTCATCTTTTCCATTACCACCTTTTTCCTTCCCCTCATTTCCTTCGTTCTGGTTCTGGTTCTGGTTCTTCTCCTCCTCACTTCCTTCATTCTCGTGTTCTGGTTTGTTGCTGATTTCGTCTACGGTCTTAAGACTCGCTAGACGTTTTGTTACTGGAGCAAATAAAGCATCTAGTTCAGTTCTGGAAAAAACCGAAGCATCGTACTTAAGCAAAACGGTATTTTCCGCCGAATTATCGCCTTCACTCTTTGAAGCCACCATTGTGCCTCGGCTGGCCTTGCTATTCTTGATGGTTACCCTGTTCTCGAAGTTTTTGACCAATAAGCTTAATTTGTCCACCACTGGCCGGTACATAGAAGCCATCCGATCCAGTTCGTTGGAAATGATATCGTTTTTTCGAGAAAGTTCACTGATCTGAGCATCCAAATCGCGTGTTTGACCATCCAAATCAGATGTTTGACCATTTAAATCAGGAAGTTGGTCTATTTGCTCGACAGCACTCATATTTCTCTGTAACGCCTGCATATGGGCCGTATACTGAAGATTCATCTTCATATTGTCAAACTGGACCTGATGAAGGCGGGATTTAGTGGAATCCAGAATTTCACCATCAATGGCCAATTCCGCCTGAACCAATTGGCTAACTTCCAAAACGTTTCGACGGTGGATCTGGTATTGTCGTGCACACGCATCGTTGGTCTTGAGGAAATTGGATATAGCCAATTCCGTAAGTTTCTGTTCACTCATACTAAAAGAGGAAATGTGTTGGAATGGGAAAGGTAACCGATTGTATTCAAAGGTCAATGAATCCGACGGCCTGTATATGCGTATTTGTAGATATACTTGTAGATGTGTGTGAACGTTTATGATGTAAAGGTGAGTGTGGTGAGTGTATGATGTAAAGGTGTGAGAAGATAAGACACCCGTGCACCACGCCATATATCAAAGTATACAGTGCTTTTCAAAACTATTCAAACTAAAGGGGCAAAATGTTTGGAACCGGAACTAGCCAAAATAAACAAACAAACCAATAATTCAAAACGTTTCGTACCCCTTCACAGAGTCTTTCAAACCAAATGGCGTAATATTTCACAACAACTTTCATTAGATTTCAATATTCTGAATTCTTAAATCTGGGGCTTGGTTTGAATAATTTTGAAAAACACTGTAAAGTATATTTTCACCTTCACTTAAGAAAAAAAATTGATTCATTCAGGTTTATATTAATATTATTATTCATTCAGAGTCATTCAGAGTCTTTCAGAGTCATTCAGATTCTTTCAGATTCTTTCAGAGTCTTTCAGAGTCTTTCAGAGTCTTTCAGAGTCTTTCCGATTCTTTCAGAGTCTTTCCTTTTGATTTCAGATTCTTTCAGATTCTTTCAGTTTGAATACTTTTGAAAAACACTGTAATAGTAGTCAGTAGTCAGTAGTCATAGTCATAGTCATAGTCATAGTCATAGTCATAGTCATAGTCATAGTCATAGTCATAGTCATATAGTGGTAGTAGTAGTAGTAGTAGTAGTAGTAGTAGTAGTAGTAGTAGTAGTAGTAGTATTAGTAGTAGTAGTAGTAGTAGTAGTAGTAGTAGTAGTAGTAGTAGTAGTAGTAGTATTAGTATTAGTATTAGTATTAGTAGTAGTAGTAGTATTAGTATTAGTATTAGTATTAGTATTAGTAGTAGTAGTAGTAGTAGTAGTCTAGTTCTTAGAGTAAGTAGTAGTCTAGTTCCTTTAGTACGAGTGCTATGTTTCTGGTTAGTTGTGAAGAGTAAAAACATGTAATGGTTCAGATAGTCCCCCTATCCTATATACACAAGATCTAGAGTTGTGATATCATGAAACTAGTACTAATTGATTTACTTGAGCTCTATATCCTAGAGCCATTTCATTGAAGACATAGACCCAGGTCAATTAGAAGAATTCTCCCATTGAATATTGCTGATGTGATCATTGGTAAATGGTCATTGAACTATGGTGATGGGTGATGGGTGATGGTGACATATAGTACATAGCCCGGAAACACTGGGTTCAATTCTTTGATTCTTTGATGCTACCGTGGATGTAGCATGGACTGGACACACATAAAAGTATGAGCTCCATTGCTTGAATTGTCCATTATTTTCTTTCAGATTCTTTCAGAGTCTTTCCTTTTGATTTCATTAGTATATGATGACTGGTTGTCAAATCCTCAAAAAGAGGAGGAATGGATATTCCTATATTCCTCATATCTTCTCTAACACCCGTCATGTTGTCTTTGTAATATTGTCTTTGGTGTTCTAGTTTCTTGGTATGGTAATGTCAGCATCAAACTTCATCAGAAGGTATCAGAATGGACTATTGAATAACCTGTATGGGAGCACATAGTCACATAATCCATCTATACCAGTTTAGCTCCCACCAGAATACCGGTAGACTAGAATACCAGTAGACTAGAAGAATCAGTAGACTAGAATACCAGTAGACTAGAAGAATCAGTAGACTAGAATACCGGTGGACTAGAAGAATCAGTAGACTAGAATACCGGTAGACTAGAAGAACCGGTATATCATAGTAACCAGTAGTACCAGTATACTAGTAGCACCAGTTCCCTAATAGATTCGAAGTACCAGTATACTAAAAGTACTAGAAGTACCAGAATGCCAGTATACCAGTATATCAGTATACCAGTATACCAGTATACCAGTATACCAGTATACCAGTAGTACCAGTATACCAGTATACCAGTAGTACCAGTATATGAGAAGGAACAGAATACCAGTATATCAGAATACCAGTATACCAGAAGAACCAGAAGAACCAGAATGCCAGTATACCAGTATATCAGAAGGAACAGTATATCATTTCTCCCCATCTTCTCCATCCTTTTGGCTGCAAAGCCATAGTTATGCTTCCCAAGGAACAACAGACGAACAAATTTGTTCAACGTCTGGTGATTAGTGCATATCTTGGACCTAGTCCTGATCGTGGTGGTCATCGGTTCTTTACCTATGATCCCCCCCAGGTGTTTGACTCATCACAGGCTACCTTTCTTGACTGTAGATCCTTTAGTTGGATCCCTTGTTTGAAGAATCGTTAGAGTTCAGACCACGTTTCCCGTGAGTACCCTTTAGGGACAATAAGCGACGCAGCTTGAGGGCAGACATAAAGTCGAACACAGTAACGAAGTATATCATAGTAACCAGTAGTAACAGTAGTACCAGTATACTAAAAGAACCAGTATACCAATAGTACCAGTATATCAGAAGGGCCAGTATTCAAAAGTACCAGTAGTACCAGAAGTACCAGTATACTAAAAGTACTAGAAGTACCAGTAGCACAAGTAGTACAAGTAGTACAAGTAGTACAAGTAGTACAAGTAGTACAAGTAGTACAAGTAGTACAAGTAGTACAAGTATACTAGTAGCACCAGTTCACCAGTAGACTAGAAGTACCAGTATATCAGAAGCACCAGTACCAGTGTATCTGCCTTGTATAAGCATAATACTGCTTCAGGAATTATACCAGTCTGATTTCCAGTCTGATTTCCAGTTTGATTTCCAGTTTGATCCTGACTGGTTGCGGGAAATTCCGGTACATTAAGGGAAATTGGGGGAGAGCTGAGGGAAATTGGGGAAGAGTTGAGGGTAATTCCGGAGAGTTGAGGGTAATTGAGGGAGATGTAAGGCTAAACATGAATCTGGAAGACGCCTACCACACGGAAGACCACACGGAATACCATATGGAATTCAAATGCACATGTGAGTTCGATACCTTTGATTGACGGCATTATCGAATTATTCAGCCGAAAATTCGTTTTCGATCATCACTTCTCCCCCACTGATACTCACCATGTAGTTCATTCTCGATACGGACGCCGACATCACTGTTGCACGTGACAGATCCGTTATTTCCGATTTCCGCCCATCAAGAACGTGCTCATTGGGACCCTCAGACCCACAGACCCACAGACCCACAGACCCACAGACCCTCAGACCCTCAGACCTCAAAACCCTTCTTAAAACCCTTCCTGAAACCCTTTTCAAAAACACTTTCGTTCCTGGATCTTCATAGATCTTTTTTGGGGCCTTCCAAGATTCTTCCTGACTTGTTTTTAGATCCGTTCATCTTCTGGGTTTCTTCTAATCCTCTGATCCTCAAAGTATTCCTCAATCCATGGTCCTTTCCCTTCAGCATCTATCAGTGTCTGTTAAACCCCTCTAGAAGCCCCCTTTTTTCAAGACACTTTAGTGGATGGGTGTTTCAGGGTGTTTCAGGGCCTTAAAGGGTCTTTTAGGATACTCCTAGATCTTTCAGACTCTTGGAATCGTGGTGAACTCCTCTTAATCGTTCAGGCTTCCTTGGCATCCACAGACCCAAAGACCCACAAACCCACAGAAACTCTGAATCTTTCATGGTACCTCTGGATTTTTCAGGGTCCCTCTAGCTCCTTCTTTATCCCTTCCGAGATCCTTTAATTGGACTTTTTGGACTTCTTAGGACTTTTTTGGACAGTCTTGGGTGGGTTTTGGGCAGATTTGCATAGATTTGCATAGTTTTGCATGAACTTTGGGTAGTTTTCCATAAATTTGGGGTGGTTTTGGATAGTTTTCCATAAATATAGGTAGTTTTTGGGATCCTTGGGATCATTTATCCGCACCAATGGCCCAACCAAGCCCCGAGGTCAAAAGATTGGTCAACTTCTCCCCCGCTTGTCTCTTTGAAATCGTGGCCTCGCTCAAAATCCCACTAAGATTCTCATGGATCTGCATCTGAGTGGTTTTAACTGCCCGATTAAGGTTTTCACTGCGGTGTTGCTTGGCATCATGGTGCCATTTTTGAATCTCACTGTTGATATGCTTGAATTGCCCCACCAATAACCGGCTATTGTCCACTGAACCCCGGTGGGGAGTACTATGCTTTATGGCCTTGGAGAGAATCTCTCTTTGCTGGTATAAAACCGCAATCTTCTCCTTCTGTACTTTTTCATTGTACTCGTTGAACCAGTCCGCCAGAATGTATTTTCCAACCTGGTAGAACATGAGCCAGAGATCACTGAGCTCATCAGTCCTTCCACTCTCCACAAAGTACTCAAGTAACTCCTTGGAATGCTTATATGCAAATGAGAAATTGCTATCGATTAAAGCAGATTCAACACATGCACTTTGGACTTTGGGGAAACTGATTTCACCAAGGTTGAGGTCCAAATAGATGGCCAAATCGTTGACCACTTTGTAGAGCTTTTCATAGGCCAAATATGACTTTGGGTTTTGCTCTAAAATGATGGCAATAAGTGAAATGGGAGGAAACTTATCTTCGCTGCTGATCATAGTGAGCTTTTCCAAAATGTGTTTTGGAGTAATTGGCTGGTTTTTGTGCAATACCAACTTGAAATTTTTAAGATTGTGGAGGGCCTTGAATAAGTGCCGGATTCGGATCACCTGGTCTTGATGTTCTTCTGTTTGTGCTAACTGAGCCATTGTTTCAAGACAGTTTTGAGCAAGTTTCAACTTCCCAATACGGTCATCCAAATTGGAAGCACTCTCCAAAAGTTCCCAGAATCGCCCACGAGCCAAGGGGAACGTCACTGTGCAGGAAACAGAAGAAGTTTGAAGGAAATTGAGTGCTTGATCGTAAGAATCGAGCTGAAGAAGCCGTTCAAATACCACCTGGTCAATTTCTTCAGCAGAAGAAGGACTAGAAATAAATGCTTTCTTAAGTCCTTCAATGGCTGACGTCATACGCTCATAACTGGCCGTTTCCACTTTGGAGAGAATGGAAAGTGTCTCTTTTTGCACCCAATTTCCCGAAGTTTCCGATTTTAAATGGAAATACTTCTTGATGGTGAGCTCATTCAAGGGATATAATGTACAGCACGTGCTGACCACAGCCTGGAGATCTGAGAGGATTTCGGAAAGATCGGAGTTGAAGATCGTTGAAACCAAGGGGTGTGCCGAGCTCAAAAACTGGGAAAAGGTTTCTGGCATCTCCAAATCTTTGGAATTGGCCACCAAAATACCACTGGGTTTTTGTTCCACATTAAATTGCTGCAAAAGGTATTGGATTGTGGATAAGATCTGGTCCTGCACATGGCTATATTCGATTGGCCCCAAAGTGGAGTTTCCAAGCCCGAAAAAAAGACACATTCCAATGTATTGTCTTATAAGTATAGCATATGATTCCATGGGGACACTGGTTCCGTCATAGGCCATGTACTGTATAAGCACCAGAAGAAGGTCGTGCCAGAACCGAAAATCAGCTAACAGTCCCAGTGTATAATTTTGAATTGTCCAATTCGAAAGTTCCTGCAAATCTCCATTATAGTATATGGCCAATGGAAGTACAGTTCCGGCCAAATACCGGGCTGCAGAAATATCCATTGGTTTTGAGCCCTGCACAAGAGGTTCAACCAAGTATTTGAATTGATCATGATGACTTTTAAGCTGCAAAAAGTCTCCTGCTGGTGTGCATATATCGTTGGGCACCTTATAGTTCAGCGTATAGAAATTGTAAGGGTTTATGATCCCATGGACCCACGATACGTATGAGGATACATGGTCAAGAGCGCTGAACCCGTCAAAAAAGGCCGAAATCTCCGGGAAAAACTGCAGTGTATGAAGACACTTGGCCTTTACAAACAGAACCAAGAGTTGGTCCGAAAAAGTCAGGGACAGACCCGGATTTTGGGGTATGGAAGGATCAAAACCTAACCGGAGCGCACGTGACCTGAGATCCTCAACAAAAGCTTGTGATATCTCCACAGCCGCTTGGTCTGACGAAACAAAAATGGCCAGGTCAGAATCGTCATCGGCTAGCGAGTAATTTGATACCAATTCCGAGAGAAAAGACTCAAGTTTGGCGGAGTCCGGCACATAAGACTCCAAATCAGACAGATTTTCTCCAAAACCCTTGATTTCAAATTCATGGCATATCTCAACTGCTAACTTTAGAATATCGGCAATTGGAGTCGATACCGGGTTTGTGTGGACCACTAGTGCCAGGAGTACATTTTTGGGTGTGGTGTAAGGGTGTGACGGATGGGCAAGACGGGCAAAAGGGCCAAGGATTCGGGCGAATGTTTCGGGATTATTCACTACTGCATATACGGCCGAAGCAAATACCTTAGCGTCGGTCATTCTTGAAGAGTAATGTTAGTTTTAAGGGTTTTATATGGGGCAGTTTGTAGAGCAGTTGAGGTGCGTGGCTAAGAGCTCGTACTATGTGCAGGAACTTACATAGGTCATGAGTTCGATTCCGATAGGCGATCAAAAAAAAGGGATTTATAAATACAATGTAATTAATGGTTGGTATGAAAGGAGATTGCGATAAGAGATCAAACAATATCGGACGATATCAAGCAATATTAAGAGATACTTGAGCATATTTGATGACATTTGACGACATTTGACGACATTAAGCGATATCAAGCGACATCAAGCGACATCAGACGTTTTACAGCGACATTTAACGAAATTTGTCGACATTTGTCGACATTTGAAATAACCATGAGGAGTAATGTCGGGTGTACAGATGTATTTTATACCAGTATGGTATTAAGGTTTCCTTTTTTTTTATTTTTTATCTGATTCCCTCGGAAGAGTGTACGGAGGTAGTGGAAATGGTAATAGGTGCGCGCGATGCGCGTAACTTACTACCAAGTCAAGCCAACATATCAGCAACCAGTACGAAGAGTCGATGATTCTTCGAAGCAAGCGTACCCCTCATTTCTCTCACGTCAGCTTCGTGTCTGCCCTCAGAGCCATGTCAGGTTTCCATGCACAAAATACACATCTGCTAGTGCCCACTCCCGACAAGCTCCAAACGCTCCAACATATTGACTTGGGCACTTTTTCCGCGTCTCTGCTGGATTCAGCAAAAGATAAGTACTCAGATTCCGAAGATCCTTTTGATCCCCTAGATTTGGTAGGGCTTCCTGAATATATACAGCCGCCCCCAATATCTCAAAGTTCTCCCGTTGCTCAACATTCTTCCGTTGGTCAAAATTCATCCGTTGTCCAAAATTCTATTGGTCGTAAAACCCAAGCCCCCTTTTTTGGTGGTCGGAAAGTGGATACTCACAATGTTCTAGGGAGTTTGGCGGGTGAAGGCGAGGATGCACGGGTGCAGCAACAAGAAAGAAACCTCTCAAAAAATGCAGAATTCGAAAGGGCCAAATTAGAATTTGAAGAGGCAAAGTTGAGGTTTGAAGGATTCAAATCGAGGTATCGAGATGTGAAATCAGGGTTTGCAGGGGTGAAAACGGAGGGAAATCAAAATCAACGCGTTCAAAAGGAGGGATTTCAAATTAAGGTTAAGCCCGAATTTGAAGGCTTTTTAAAGTGTTCAACAAAGCCTGGGCTACATACAGGGAACCAAAATAAGACAGCACCAAAGATTGAAGGAACAAATAGTGCAGAATACTATTATACAGGAAGTTCAGGAGGTACTTCAGGAGGTTCATATGAAAGTTCAGCAAGTTTGGGAAGTGATGAAAGTCCTGAAGGTATGGGATCTCTGGAAAAAGGGGCTATGTGGAGTGGCCTAAAACCATCAAAATGCATTTCCGAATCGAGTGTAAAATCCACTCTGTCATTTGCTTCACCATTGGCCAGTCCACGAAGACAAGGTCCATCATTACTACACAATAGTTCTGATTCAACCATGTTCAAGAGCGAATCTGATATCAGTGGACCTCAGAGATTACAAGGAATCTCAGAAAGTGATACTAAATGGTCTCAAAGAAACCCACAAAGTGACAGAATAAAACATGAGTTAACGGGTACAGAAAGATTTAAAACCAGACCTTTCGAATTGTGTGATCTGGAGATAAGAGAGAGATCCAATATGAATTTAAATTCTGGTGCAATTGGACAGATTCCGGACTTATCCAAATCACCAGACTCAAAAACCAGCTTTTCAAACGAATCTGCTGGACAAAATGGCAGATTCACAAGACCTATGGTTGGTCTGGAGCATATGCAGTCGCCCATGGAACTTGGACTTCGTAAACGAAACTCCGAACGAAGTCCTGAGCGTATACTGCATGGAGTAGGATCGCCTTTCAAGAAACCACGGTTTACTTACCCCGGATTGTCCGACTCGCCGATCTCTCCGCAGGTCCGGTCGTATTTCTCCCAAGAACAGATCCGGGGATTCAATACCGTGGCCAAAGAACGGCCAGCAAAAAAACCTCGTTTTGCTTACCCGACAATCCAGCTAGCTACGCAAGCAGATGCTCTCACGAATAATATACTTCAAAATGAGGAACAAGATGACTTTGCAAATCAGAAGGATGAAATCGATTTGGCCATGACTGAGCTAGAACTCAAAAGAGTCCGTCCTATGATTCTCTCCCAACAGCAACAAAATGTCATTGATATGGCGCTACGAGGAAAGTCTATCTTCTTCACTGGATCCGCCGGTACAGGAAAATCTGTTCTTCTTCGTGAAATGATCAAGGCTCTTAAAATGAAACACCTGCCCGGTGAAGTGGCCGTGACAGCATCCACTGGCCTTGCTGGGTTCCATATTGGAGGCATGACGTTACACAGTTTTGCTGGAATTGGAATTAGTGACGGAGATCTGGATGCTACTCTTAAAATGGTCAGACGCAATAGAAAGGCCGTGGCAAGATGGAAGAGTACCAAAGTGTTGATTGTGGATGAAATCAGTATGATTGATGGCCGGCTTTTTGATAAACTTGATTATGTGGCCCGGTCGATCCGTCGTGTACATGATAAGCCATTTGGAGGTATGCAGGTTGTTTTGTGTGGAGATTTTTACCAGCTTCCTCCCGTCAGCAAGAATGATGTCAGCAAAGACGGCACCGAGACCAAAGACAGCGCCCTATTCGCCTTTGAAAGTGTGGCATGGGGGCAGGCCATCTCCGAGTGCATTATATTAACGGAAGTTTTCCGGCAAAAGGGTGATAACCAATTCATTGATATGCTCAACGATATGCGGCATGGAGTGGTAACCCCCGAATCCGAGAACGAGTTTCTCCGGCTTTCCAGGCCTTTGGAGATCACCGATGGAATTGTACCCACGGAATTATATGCCACGCGGTTTGAAGTGGATAAGGCCAATAACTCCAAGTTGGCCGAGCTCAAAGGCACCTCCATGCTGTACACAGCGAAAGATGGAGGGTCGCTCCCTGATTTGTCCCGGGAAAAGCTTTTACGTAACTTCTTGGCACCCCCCAAGTTGTTCCTCAAGGAAAATGCCCAGGTCATGTGTATCAAGAACTTCGACGATACTTTGGTCAACGGATCGGTAGGTAAAGTCATTGGGTTCTACGATAGAGACGTTTACCATGGCCGCCAGTTGATGGAACATCATCCAGATATGTCGTTCGAGGAGTTGGTTAGCCGCATCAGTAAGGAGAAAGCAGCTGCAATTTTGAGCAATAAGTTGGGGAAACCCGTGAACAGTGAGGATATTAACGAGAAGGATCATGGTTACTTGATCAAGCAGCTGCAAGAATCGCTTGATAATGTGTTCAGCTTCATGAACCAAAGCTCGGGTCAAGATTATGGGTCTCAATGTGAAACAGGAAGCGAGAGTACCGATTACCTTTATGAAAGCGGAGATTTTGATCGAGCCTCCGAGACGAATTTGAACAGGAAACGTGATTTCTTAAATAAATTGGAAGAATCGTCACAAGGCCAAAAACACCCATTGGTTCGTTTCAAGTGTCTTGATGGAGTCACCACGCGAGACGTTTTGGTGGAGCCCGAACGGTGGGAGATCACTGATGATACCACCGACGAGGTGCTTGCATATAGGGTGCAATTCCCACTCATGTTAGCATGGGCACTTTCCATCCACAAGTCACAGGGCCAAACACTTTCATTGGTGAAGGTGGATCTTTCAAGGATCTTTGAAAATGGCCAGGCATATGTGGCACTTTCCAGAGCTTCATCCAGGGAAGGTCTTCAAGTGCTCAATTTCCGGAAACACCGGGTCAGGTGCCACCAAGTGGTGGAGAACTTTTACCGCACCTTAAGAACTACTGAGGATATCGAGGCCGAAAGATAGGATCATACTCTTTAGTGGATTATTTATGGGCATCAAGAAAGTCCATGTTACTGTTGATGAGCAACCGAAAAGTCAAGGCCACTGTTGATGAGTAACCGAAGATAAAGAGACGAACGAACGGGTTGTGGTGAACTCAATGAACCTTTGGGACGTGGTCAACAAGCTGGCATCCAATGCTGAAATTGTACTAATTGACATGCGGATACTCATGAAGAAAGTTTATGAAAACAGAGAGTTTGAGTATCCCCCAACACCAAGGAGTATAAGGACGTGCATTTGCAGATTTCCAGGGTGGTGTTTCATCAAATATTACATCAACAATATCTGGTTGTGTCCCCGAAAACTTTGGCTTTCAGGTCAAGCATTCCATCTCCGAAACATACCCTTAAGTACTTGTCACGGGTATTGGTCCAGGTCTTCTTCACGAGGTCTTTCAAGGTTAACTTCATGAAACCACTTAATGAGACACCACTTAATGAATTTGTGTTGGGTTATTGAGACCAGGTTCAAGAAGCCACCAAGCCCATATTGAATGTGGCCGATATGTACTCTGGATATACCAATTGAAGGTAACATATCCATTATTTGGTGTTGGTTATGGTGGGTCTGAGAATTCTAATGGTATGGCTACCCAGCTATTAGTATCGCTCTTCAACTAGACTACTATTAGTCTACTCCAGTATTACTAGTTTCACTAGTCTACTATTAGTCTACTATTAGTCTACTCTAGTGTGCTATAAGTCTACTATTAGTCTACTCTAGTGTACTATTAGTATGGAGTTCCAACTAATTACCTTAGTCTTGAATACTTCAGGTGATATGCTATAGCTTTGGGTCTTCTCAACATACAGTCTATTCATAGGCTTGGTTTAACTAAGCATGATCTACTAAGCTTGATCTCTAAGCTTGATCTCTAAGCTTGATCTCTAAGCTTGATCTACTGGGTATGGTCTACTAGGCTTGGTCTAACTTATGATTTCATGAGTTAGTATAGAGTGACGCTGAATGTAGATCAAGCAGCATACTTCTTGTTGGCACGTTTAGTACCTTAATAATACTTTGTTTATTGAAAGCCGCAAGTTTGAAGCTGAAGTGGTCCAAAACTAGGAGTCCAAAACTAGGAGTCCAAAACTAGGAGTCCAAAACTAGGAGTCCAAGTAAATGACAATTGAGTATGTGCACATGGTAAGGTGGGACTAAGGTATTATCCATACTAAGCTCTGTAGTACATATTATCACCCAGCATATATTATTACCAGCATATATTATCACCCAGCATATATTACCACCCTTCATATATTCAGTACACTTTGGACTACACTGAAGCTAACTGGAAGCTAACTGGAAGCTAACTGGAAGCTAACTGGAAGCTAACTGGAAGCTAACTCAAAGGTTGTATGCTTTTATGTAGCAGTTGAGTATAGCGGATGATATTGGGTCTAGTTTGATCTAGTAGACTCTGGTTCGGTTAATTGACTCAGTTTCGGATTGCTTTTCCATGCCTCTACTGATTCGTCTTGTAAAAATAGGGAGTTTTTCATTCTTGCACCCGTTGTGTTTCAGATATGTTTCATGTATACCTAAACTACTCTGAACCATTGAATTAACGTTTCATCTCCAGTTCACTATACTGCACAATATATAATTCGGGCCTGGTGTGGCATTTGCGGTTTTGGCCTGTGTCAATCCTTTGGAACAAGAGAAATAGCCACCACGGTGATTGTTGGGAATTAAAACAAAAATAAATAATTACGAATTTACCAATAATGATGTGGGAAAAGTGTGGAAAAGTGTGGAAAAGGTGTGTATGGGTGTTATGAGCACTTGGCCCCGATTTCCGCACCGTGTCTATGAATTCCACCACAGTGCACTGTGTGTTGAGAATTCGAGTGAACTCTCTGGTAACTTGGAATTGTTATGGCATTGTCTCCAATAATTTTTTTGAGTATGGTGATTCAGGGTTCATCTTAGATCACTTATATTCATGTCTAAACTAGATATCAGTGAACTATTCTCACAATCGATCCCGCTAAAACTAGAGCGGGATCCTCTCTATATATATAGTTCGGCCCGGGAACTCCTAAACCGATCTATCTCCTTCATGCCTCTCTCCATCCTTCATCCATCTCTCTCTTCTTCATCCATCTCTCTCTCCTTCCTCCATCTCACTCACTTACATTATCTTCGCCAAGACAATGCCCAGAGTTAGATGAGAGCTAGATGAGAGCTAGATGAGAGCTAGGTGAGAGCTAGGTGAGAGCTTAGACGAGCTCAACGAGGCTTGGCTCTAGATTTGTCTTCCTTCAACAATACCCAACATTGTTTCATCTGGATGCCTTCACATGAACACGTAGTACCCGCATGCTCATCAGGGATATACAGTCGTTTTGAATACTATTCAAACCAGTACGGCACTATGTTTCAAACCAGACTAGCAAAATTAAGCAGACCAATAATTAAAAGAAGTTTCGTACTTACGACTTAAAAATTGTTAAGGATCAAGGATTTGAAATAAACTAAACTGTTTATGTGAAATCTATATTAAGTATTAAAAACAATAATTTCTCGAACTATTGGGTTGTTTAATTTTGCTAGTGTGGTTTGAATATTTTGCCCCGCTGATTTGAATACTATTGAAAAACACTGTATCACATGTTTCAAAAGTTCACCAACTACCAAGGTCATCTTCTGGTCATTGATATAGCCTTCTCTCCAATGTAACCTTCTAGTAATTACTTAGAGGTCCAGTGACTACTACTCTTCTAGTCACTCTAGTCATCTAGTAATTACTTAGTGAGGTAGTCACTCTAGTCATCTAGTAATTACTTAGTGAGGTAGTCACTCTAGTCATCTAGTAATTACTTAGTGAGGTAGTCACTCTAGTCATCTAGTAATTACTTAGTGAGGTAGTCACTCTAGTCATCTAGTAATTACTTAGTGAGGTAGTCACTCTAGTCATCTAGTAATTACTTAGTGAGGTAGTCACTCTAGTCATCTAGTAATTACTTAGTGAGGTAGTCACTCTAGTCATCTAGTAATTACTTAGTGAGGTAGTCACTCTAGTCATCTAGTAATTACTTAGTGAGGTAGTCACTCTAGTCATCTAGTAATTACTTAGTGAGGTAGTCACTCTAGTCATCTAGTAATTACTTAGTGAGGTAGTCACTCTAGTCATCTAGTAATTACTTAGTGAGGTAGTCACTCTAGTCATCTAGTAATTACTTAGTGAGGTAGTCACTCTAGTCATCTAGTAATTACTTAGTGAGGTAGTCACTCTAGTCATCTAGTAATTACTTAGTGAGGTAGTCACTCTAGTCATCTAGTAATTACTTAGTGAGGTAGTCACTCTAGTCATCTAGTAATTACTTAGTGAGGTAGCCACTCTAGGCATCTAGTAATCACTTAGCGAGGTAGTCACTCTATAGAGAGTAGTAGTGTATAGTATATACTGTATAGCATAGTAATGGGCAGCACTGAATGGAATGAGTGGATCAGTCAATATATAATGAATTGACCAGTAATCAGTAGTCTCAGTCAGTAGTATGGACTGATTAGAAGTGAGTACTTACTAGTGACTGATTATTAAGGATTCTACTAATGACTACATTAATGACTGATTGCTAGTGACTACTTATTAGTGACCTAGTCTTGCTGTACACTGCCTGTAATATGTGTTGTTCTGGCAATTATGCTAAGACGTATACTACCATCAACGAGGATAGTATCAGCAAGGCATAATATACCAAAGAATATAACACCACTATACACTACCAGACACTAATAAACACCACTATATAGCATTCTTCTATATACTACACTACTAGACACTACTAGACACTACTAAACACTACTAAACACTACTAGACACTACTACATAGCATTCTTCTATATACTACACTCTACTACATCAAGTCTCTTGTTCAGGGTCCACAAGTAAAGAACTGTTACTTATAGTATTGGTTTCCATACTCTTCTCTAAGCAATTGAGTCCAATGCATCTACATCCAGAGGAAGAAGTCTAAGAAAACGAACATCTTCCAGCACACACCCATACATAGCAGACCAGGCCGATTGGCTTGGGATATGTACTGTGGATAGCATCAACGAGATGTTCAGTGAACATGACGACATCATACAAGTGTGCAAGGCTTTAAACCAGCTCTACCTCCAGAAACGAAAGCGATTCCCTGATGAAGATCATTACCGGTCCAAACAAGTCTATGCCCATTTGGGAAACACCAAGATGCTTGCACTCCATTGAGACATTGCACTCTAGGGAGACATTGCACTCTAGGGAGACATTGCACTCCAGGGAGACATTGCACTCCAGGGAGACATTGCACTCCAGGGAGACATTGCACTCCAGGGAGACATTGCACTCTAGGGAGACATTGCCGAGGATCAAGACCAGGAACACATTGAAAAGCTGACACAGGAGGAACTGTACCCTAATGAGTCCCACAAAGGAGATGGAGATGTATCGGAAAACGAAGCCGAGATCATTCCTTATGATGGCTTTGAAATCCCTTACTCCCCACAAAGCCCCTCTCACAATGCATATGTGGATGACAATGACCTTCTGCTCACTATAGACGAAGGTGTCGACTAAGTCCAATGGTAATGGTCCAATGGTCTAATGGTAATGGTAATGGTAATGGTAATGGTAATGGTAATGGTAATGGTAATGGTAATGGTAATGGTAATGGTAATGGTAATGGTAATGGTAATGGTAATGGTAATGGTAATGGTAATGGTAATGGTAATGGTAATGGTAATGGTAATGGTAATGGTAATGGTAATGGTAATGGTAATGGTAATGGTAATGGTAATGGTAATGGTAATGGTAATGGTAATGGTAATGGTAATGGTAATGGTAATGGTAATGGTAATGGTAATGGTAATGGTAATGGTAATGGTAATGGTAATGGTAATGGTAATGGTAATGGTAATGGTAATGGTAATGGTAATGGTAATGGTAATGGTAATGGTAATGGTAATGGTAATGGTAATGGTAATGGTAATGGTAATGGTAATGGTAATGGTAATGGTAATGGTAATGGTAATGGTAATGGTAATGGTAATGGTAATGGTAATGGTAATGGTAATGGTAATGGTAATGGTAATGGTAATGGTAATGGTAATGGTAATGGTAATGGTAATGGTAATGGTAATGGTAATGGTAATGGTAATGGTAATGGTAATGGTAATGGTAATGGTAATGGTAATGGTAATGGTAATGGTAATGGTAATGGTAATGGTAATGGTAATGGTAATGGTAATGGTAATGGTAATGGTAATGGTAATGGTAATGGTAATGGTAATGGTAATGGTAATGGTAATGGTAATGACAATTGAGTATCAGTACCTCCAGGATTCTCAAGGTCAATGTCCTAATAACGAATATCCTAAAGACGAATGTCCTAAAGACGAATATCCTGTAAATGGTGAAATGGCTCTCGAATGGCTGGGAGATTCACTAGTTAAGGAAGGTATAGACTTTCTTAGTTTGAAACCTTTTGAGACTTCACTGATGATTCCTTCTGGAACTTTAACCCTTCCCACTAAAACTCCTGATATGATCCCTATAAATATTGAATCAGTGAATCAGGCAAATAATGGTTCGGTAAAGATCTGGTGGTGGTCTGCCTTCTGGTTATGGTGATGCCTTCTGGTTATGGTGATGCCTTCAGGTTATGGTGGTGATCTGATAATGGTAATGATGATCAACTATGACCTGACCTCTTATTCCTTTTGCTGGTGTTTGGTGTTTGGTGCCTGATGGATGATTGAAATGTACTGGTCCATGGACTGGGCTCGGTTTGACTCGGGTAAGTGAGTGGGTCTCACGTATTATCAGAATGATCCTAGTGAAGAATCTAGGTGTATAGTGTGACTTAGTATGGAGTGAAGTGTGTATGTGTATATGTAGATGTAGATGTGGTATAAGATTTGAAAAGAATTGCAAGCCTGTTAAAGTAACTGGACAAACATCTTAATGCACAACCTCTTGGAGCTTTTGGCTCGTTCACCGTTTTTGCTCCATTTTTGATCCATTTCAAAATGGCCTCTAGATTAAATAGAATTCCTTCTGTAAATGCTCTTTCTTTGTGAATCTTTATGACCGATTTTCGTCATGCCTGCAATTTTAGGAAACTCTCCTCTCTCCTGCCACCGCGTCAATACCAGATCAGCATAGGCCAAACCCACATTATAGATTTCATCAAACTTCAAGAAATCAAGCGTGGCATAGTCATCGATTGGGGGCCGGAGATAGATTACTCCGGGTGTCTTTTTGGCAAGTTCCAATGCGTATACACTGGCCACATATGCCAATCGAAGCTGGATATCCATCATATTGGGCACATTCGGATGCTTGGAAAATGGATTGATTCGGTTGAAAAGCACCCAGAACCCACTAAGCGTGTCACCATAGGTCATGGGTGTTTTATCATCCACAGACCCCACATCCACCGCAATAATGTACTTGGCTCCCCTGCTTTTCATTTCTGAAACTGGAAGGTTATCCAAGTATCCTCCATCCAAGAGCATGCTTCCATTATAGGCAATGGGGGGAAGAAGGCCTGCCAACGACATTGATGCTCGGATAAATCTCCATGCATAACCACTCTCATGGATCTCCATATTGGAGTTGGTGATGTTGGTGGAGTTGCAGAAATACTTGATCCAAAAATCCTCGATTTCCGAATACCCAAACACCTTCCAGATTCCTCGGTTGAATTCGTAACCGGTAATATATGAAGTCACGGGGTACGTCAAGTCAAAGATATTCCGCCAAATGGACCCCACTCGACTGGAAAACTTCTTGCTCATACCATAAATAGATACGATATTGTTTTCCTTGGCATAGAGACCTCCCACAAATGACCCAATCAGTGTTCCTCCAATGATATCCACCGGAATACCATGTTTTTCAAGGGCAGTGACCACCCCCACGTGAGAGATTCCACGTGATCCTCCTCCTCCCAAAACCAACCCAACGGCTTCATTGGACAAGATCCGGGCTAGTCTCATGAAATCGTTTTTATGTGCTGCTGGCAATAATTCCTGCCTCTTATTAACCCGATCATTGAGTTTGATTAGCGATGCCATGGCACGTGACGTCACATTTTCAAGCTTAAGTTTGATATTGGGGTTAGCCTTACTGCTGAGTTTCAAGGCCAAATCAAAGAGAATGTTTTTCCTCTTTTTAATGTGTCGTTTGACAAGTGTATCACGTGAAATCGCCATTTGGATATGGTGGTGGTCTTGGATCCACATGCGGTTTTTAAGCCAGATACTGGTGGATCCAGGCATCACCGACTTGTCTGTATGGAGAAGACACAAATCGGTCCGAGCAGTGGTTTTCAATTTCACCAAAAGTCGCTCGTAGTCTCCAATATTGGTGGCGCACTCGTCATCTTCGGCATCTGCCAAGAGCAAGATGCAATCACCCTGGGAAATACACGTGGATGTCCAGCTAGATCGGAGCGGAGTATCACAAACGTATAAGATGGTCTCGTACTTTTCCTCAAGGTAGGCAAAGTAGCCGGAGAGTTTAAGATGAGAAAGACGCTCGTCAAAAGCGTGTCTTCCCAAATGGGTAAGTGTGGAAGTTCTGTCCAAAGCAATGACATCTCTTCCAATGGCTTTTAAGGCCTGGAGAAGCTGTTCGGCGAATTCTTTGACCGGAAGACCGCTGACCGAGGGAAGAATGGTAATTGTCTTGTAATTTCGGTTAATTTCCGAGCCATGGTGGGCTCGAGGACCCATACCTGCATGTACCAATGCTTCTCTATTATTGGATTCCAATACCCGGTTGGCCACAATCCGAGAAACCTTAACCATAATGGAAGGGTTTTGAAGCGAGAGCATCTCAAATAGAGTTCTTGGGATTCGAGCAGTTTCTGAGTCTCGAACTGCAATCAAAGAATTGGTTCTCCTGGATGCAGTCAATACTTCAGCCTCTCCAATAGACTGACCATGGCCATACTCGCCCAAAACCTCATATTCATCTTCGTTTTCGTTGTTTTTGCTGAAATTAGACTCGTCCACAAGACACTCTTTGGAAGCCTGCATTTTATGGAGATTATTCCGGACCACTCTAAACCGTCCACTTAAAACAATATGGAACCCATTGGCCCAATCACCTTGCGAGGCTAGGATTCCTCCTGCAGGAATATGACACCATTCTAAAGCAAAGTCAATGGTTTTGATCAATTCGGGTAAAAGACTCTTGAGTTTGGCTGCAACTGGGAGTTGTAAAAAGTAAAATTTATCCATGAATCGGGAAAAATCATCTTTTGAAACGTACGCCACAATAGCTCCCTCAGAACTGCTTGTTTCTCCAGCCACGATTGAAACCAACGATTTGAATCCCACCAATGAACTTAAATACCCAGCCACTCCTCCTGATTGGACTGTATATAGGTGTTTGATATTATGTTCACATCCATGACTATTTGATTCAGTGTGAGAATCTGGGTTTTCGTTTTTTTGTTTCCGAGTAGTCACATTTAAAGTACCATGGATCACATAATAGAGTCCTGTTTCGAATGAGTCTTGTGAAACAAGCGTCGTGCCCGGTGCAAAATACTTGACCTCAATATTTTTGCTGAAAGCACTTTTAGCAGCTGCCAAACTATAGTCGACCTTGGACTTATCCCGTTTAGGCAACCGTTCTTCCTTTTTGGGAACCCGTTCCTTTTGGCCCTGATCAGTGTGTATAGTAGGATACACTTTATGGGGATGGGGCAGGAACAAGCCACTGGCCGATTCCTGAATAGAGCTGTAGAAATACCGTTCAGATACTTGAGGGTCGGCCAAGTAATTGAGTCCAATCCGGGAAGAACTGGCAGAACTAGCACCGGAGAGAAAACCCTCGGTAGTGGGTCTACCTAAATCGTCTTCAATGCCGAGGATTTTGAACACGTTTTCGGCAATAGCAGTCCTTAGAGACGTTTCCTCGGTTTCTTCTCTTTCATCCGAGAAGTGCTGGTCGAAATTGGCTGTTCCTTCACTGGAAAAACGGCGTTTTTCGATATTTCCCGAAACAGGCATGCCATTGGTCTTAATTTTGACCCCAGAACTGCCTCGTGACAATGGCAGAGGTCTCGGGGTTGAATCCACGGGATTCCGAAGGCTTTTCTGTGATAAATTCGATTTCCTCGACAATGGCACCGACGAAAGAAGGTCTCCTGGATGAGACAGTTTCAGTCGCAGAGCAAGAACAACATACCGAGATGAGTTTTCCCGATTAAGCTTGCGGGGTTTCTTGGTGGATTTTTCCATCACATTGATGGCATTTTGCATATGTGCAGACCCAGCAGTATACAGAGCACGAAGACTCTCCAAAACTGACTCTGATAAGTAGCTGGGAAGTTTGCACAAAGAGGCTTCGTAGTTAAGCGAAATCTCACTTTCGATGATTTCACTAGTTAGTCCAAAATAGTTATGGACTGCATTTTGTGTCACCTTATAAAGCCGGGTCAATACCATGGTCACAATATGTGAAGTAGCCTTTGGGTATTTTGAATATACCCTTTGGAAAGCCAGAGCTGGGATAATGGCAATGGTGGCTGTGCAAGACAGACCTGATTTCGACAGTTGCTTTGGTTTAGCAATGATTTGGGGTAATTCATCTTGTGGTTCTTCCAGAGTGGCTCTAGATTCGGGCCATTCGGGGCCTGGTGATGCTGGAGACAGGAAATAAGGGGAGAAACTTCTTGCAAACGGGTCAATTTCAAGGTGGCCCAATTTAGGATCGTTTAAACCTGTTTTAGGGTCATTTAGACCGATTTTGGGGTCGTTTAAACCAATTTTAGGGTCATATTCGCCCATTTTTAAATCACTTTGTTCCGTTTTGGTCGTTTTGGTATCGTTTTTCTCGGTTTTTTTCAGAACATCATGGAGATCAAAAGCCAGATTGCCCAAATTCAAATTCAGGTTTAAATTCAAATTCGAGCTGGAAGTGGCCAAGTTCAAATTCAGACCCATATCCAAATTAGATGGTTTGAGCTCGGCACCAGATCTTGGAGGCCGTTTTTTGGGTTTCGACCGAAACAAATCCACCGTACTAAGAAGAGAAGATAATGGAGCACCACTTTTCACCTCATTTAAAAGCTGGTAGCGTTGGTTATGAACCATGATGAACTCGCCATTATCATATTCGCTTTTCCGGTCAAAAGTCCCCATATCGCCACCTTCTTGGGCCTTACTGAACACCTGTACAACACCTTCCACGACAATAGAAAAGCCAAGGGTTTCATCCAAACACAAGATTTCGTCATCCACGAGTTTTTGGGTTGTCATATTTTTGGTAAGTTCATGGAAAACCGGCCTTTCAAGGTACCCAAAGACCTTGATGGCCTGAAGAAACTCGTCCAAGTAGTTTGGCAGCGAGTCTCTTCCACCCTTACGTTTTTTCGCCGCAAGGTAATCGATCTGACCATTTGTTTTGGTATGGTCGATTTTATTCTGTTTAGGAGTTGTTTCCTCCGAGTATTTGCGGAGATATCGTTGCCGAACAATATAGTACATGAAACTAAGCGTTCCTGCTAGAGTAAGCATCAACAGCAGTAGCGACATGCGGATCATGAATTGTTTCAGTAACATGTGGACGATTTGGGCGGGTAAAACGACCAAGAGGTTATGAGCCAAGACCAATGCCACTCTAAACACCAATGAGATCACGGCACCTAAAACCGCTGAAGTACCAGCAGTACTGGAGACTTGTGGTCCTGCATAAGCGAGATTGTCCATCTAAAGTATTAGGAACAAATAAAAGAGGGATAGAAATTTAGTAGACCAATGGAAAGGTAGACAGATGAGCAGTGGACAATGTGCAGTGGACAATAGACAGATAGACAGATAGACAAATAGACAAATAGATAAATAGATAAATAGACTGGTAGACAAATAGACAGATAGACAAATGGACAGATGAATAAATAGACTGGTAGACAAATAGACAGATAGACAAATGGACAGATGAATAAATAGACTGGTAGACAAATAGACAGGTAGATTGTGGGTAATGACTTTATTAATTGGAACAGACCAATTGGATTTTATAGATTTATAGGGAATGTTTGAATGGGAGTGTATCTAGTCTAGCTAGTAGGTGTATATGTGAATGGGGATGAAAAGGTGGTGATTTGGAGGTTTGCTGGTTTTGGTGGTTTGGTGGTCTGGTGATCTGAAGACGCCTTTAGATGGTGCGCGAGATTAACCTTGCGATTTAGACACGGTATATGCAGGAAGGCACCCTAATTTCCCCTCCACGGAGTTCCATAAATCCAACAAAAACTCGGGAATTTTTTCTGGATTCATAAATTATTGTATCAAGAGTGTGGTTGGAAGGGATAGCAGTGATTTTTTTTGTTTTGGTTTTTGTTTTGGTTTTGGTTTTGGTTTTGGTTTTGTTTTGGTTTTCATTTTGTTTTGGTTTTCATTTTGGTTTGGTTTTCATTTTGGTTTGGGCTTGTTTTTGGTTTTGGTTTAGGCTTTCTCGGGCGTAATCTTGACCATTTTGGCTTAAGGTTCTTGGACCTATGGATTAGACTATTGCGAAAGTAGTAAAGGAAGGTACACCATTTTGTGAACTCATGGAGAGAAATATAGGGAGAGAGTATATATTTGTTTTGTCAACGAAAACGAAAAACCCATGAAAGGGTATAGTGAAAGGGTATAAATCCTGCTTAAAGTGAGTATACTGCGAAACTAGTAAAGGAAGGTCGTCACTGTTGTCAATTCCCTTCGACGATGTGCTCCTATGCTTTGGCATACTCTCTCGCAGTATACCCAAACTGCGCGCCGCTTGCTTTAATTAATGCAGCTCTCTCTGTCCGCATTTCCTCGTTAAAAATCATCATTATAGTTGTTCACAACGGCAGCTGCAACCAGTGCACAGCCCAACCGTTGGTCCCCTGACCACGACAACTTCACCCCACACATCTATGGTGATTTTGTCTCTTGAAATATCCTCCCCCCCC
>NLAW01001443.1:13669-58419 GCA_002370915.1 Metschnikowia lochheadii | reverse complement strand
CTTACGACTTAAAAATTGTTAAGGATCAAGGATTTGAAATAAACTGTTTATGTCAAATCTTTATTAAGTATTAAAAAACAGTAATTTGCCGAACTATTGGGTTGTTTAATTTTGCTAGTGTGGTTTGAATTGTGTTGTCGCACTGATTTGAATACTTTTGAAAAACACTGTACTCATTACATAGACCGAGAGAGACATACAGGCAAGCATATATAGACACCAGCCGTATACACCTCTACACCTCTACACCACTACACCACTATATAACTCTACACCACTACACCACTACAACACTATATAACTCTACACATATAACTCTACACCAACACATAACCTTGAATTTATAAATTTCTTCAATAAAAAGGATTTATTACTTGGAGTGGATTATTTGTATGGGGAGCCTACATATAATGCACCCGTGCACCGGGGCTCACCCAATCACCACGCACTTTTTTTTGCTGATTGCCTAGGAAAATTCCGCAGACTTTAGACTCTCCCCTCTATCAACACTTACTACTCCACCACACAATGCTAGCCCTGAGTGTCAGAACCCTCGCCGCAGCAGCAAAAACAAATCACAAGGCCGTGGTGCTTCAGACCCTGCGCCTAGCATCATCCAAGGTCGGACTCCCCGCTAAGGACTTGACCCCCAAACCTATGGAGACCAACTTCCCATTGATGTCACAGAAAACCGCGTCGGCGCCTATTGACTATGCGTTGACGTCGTTGGATGCCATTGCAATGTGGGCCCGGAAATCGTCCTTCTGGCCCGTGACTTTTGGTTTGGCTTGTTGTGCTGTGGAGATGATGCATGTGTCCACGCCAAGATATGATCAAGATAGATTGGGTATTATTTTCAGAGCATCTCCTCGTCAATCGGATATTATGATTGTGGCCGGGACTTTGACCAATAAGATGGCTCCTGCTTTGAGACAAGTGTATGACCAGATGCCCGACCCCAAGTGGGTGATTTCCATGGGCTCGTGTGCCAATGGAGGAGGCTACTACCACTACTCGTACTCGGTGGTGAGGGGCTGTGACCGTGTTGTGCCCGTGGACATTTACGTGCCTGGGTGTCCTCCTACGGCCGAGGCTTTGATGTACGGAGTGTTCCAGTTACAGAAAAAGATGATGAAGACCAGAGTCACGCGCTTGTGGTATAGAAAGTAGGCGTGCCTATTTGGATATTCTGATAGCTTATGCTATTGCTTGCATTGTATAGTACTCATACACATAATGGTTACAGGTGTTTAGTATACTGAAGGAGGAGGAGGTGGTGGTGATGATGATGATGATGATGATGAAGACTCTCGTCATGGGTTGCGCACGACCCAGGTCAACCAAAAATACTGTTTTGCCGGACTTTCTATCCCGAATGTCTTTAAAACAACACATTCAAGGGGCCATATTTATACTAGTGGAGAAATAAGACATATTTAGTTCACTAGGCCTCTAAGAATTTAATTCTTGACCCACCCTATACCATTTCATTCCTTTTACATCCCATTCCACCCTTTATTATGTCCTATTCCTACTTTTATTCAATATTGGTAGTATAGAGTAGTAGTAGGATTGGGGTTTTGGTAGTGGTAGTAGGTGGTGGTTGACTAGCACATAGTAAAGAGTGGTATTGACTGGAGTAGTCAATTCGTGGGTCTGATTTTCCCATTCCTCTTTAAACGTGTTCTAAGTAGAAGAAAATGACGGTGGGAACACACCAGCACACCACGGAGAAAATATCTGAGCTACCTGACTGATTACCTGACTGATTACCTGACTGACTACCTGACTGATTACCTGACTGATTACCTGAATATCTGACTGACTACCTGACTGATCATTTGACACAAACTCACAGTCTAGAGTCAAGTATGTACATTACCGTAGGGATCTTCAACTAATAGTAACCTTTCAGAAAGATACATTAACAAAAAAACCATGTCGAAGTCATTGAACTTAGTACTCAGTTGTATTGTTAATCTTTGAGATAGGGAAGAAAGTGGCGTTTTACTCTACAGAGTTCACGGCCAGGTCAAAGTATCAGTTATAAGAAAAAGCTCAAAAGGAAAATGGTCATACAGGTCTACAGCCCACACTGCTTGATCCCTGTAGTTCCGTTCTTGAACTTCCGTTCTTGAACTTCTGTTCCTGTACTTCTGTCCTTGGATTTCTGTTTCTATAGTTGGGTTCTGTATTTGGGACCTGTATTTGGGACCTGTATTTGGGACCTGTATTTGGGACCTGTATTTGGGACCTGTACTTAGGTTATACTAATACTAGTCTCTATTAAAAGTGTCATTGTTTTTAACATACCCCAATCTCAGGAGTGTGGGAGAGTAGATAGGTAGAGGACACTATTGCGAGTCATTATTAAAGAGTAGAAGATTTAGGTAATGTAAGACCTTGTCCTTGCTCTCTCCGTCAGACTTTACGTCTCTACAAATTTACTCTAAACTTGATAAACACGTTTACCTAGACTGCCTATACTTTACCACCTGTACACAACACTGTACTGTAGCACCACTTTTTGACAGTATACCTATAGTATTTTTTATATTTTTTTACATTATTTACATTATTTACATTATTTAATATATTTTTATATCTGATTGTGGTCTTATTATTTACCAGTAAAGTAATTATTACCCACTCTGTTCTAGAACTTTCATTTCTACGCTTAAAGTTCTATCGGATAAAAACGCGCGTTCTGAATATTGTTGGAAGTGCTGAACTTGTGGGACATGTGATATGTGTCAATCTGTGAGTGCGGGTAACTGTGAAACAGGTTGCCCGCAGGTCCACAACGATACACAGAATTGAGACGATGAGGAGAGGTCCCACATGTTTCAGAGATACATGGTGCAGATGAAACAAGGATATGTGCACGATGAGGACGTACACTCATCATGCGTAGTCAGTTACGAGACGCCGGTCTCGGAGGAGGGAGCCCCCGGGACTGACTATATATAGAGAGGATCCCGCTCAAGTTTGAGCGGCATCAATCAGTGAATAGAAATCACGAACTCACTACTTAACATAGCAATAGAGTTAAAGATAAGATGACAGAACTGATTACCCAAGTCACTCAATTGAGAGAGTTATTGCAGTCCAATTATATATCAGTTCCTATATACCAATTGGTATATTCTAACGCTCAACAAATATAACCCACTTTACCTGGGCTGTCTAGAAAATATATCATTGTCCAAACCTACTTCCCATTGACATTGTCCAAGTTTTATGTTACGTACCATTCAAACTCGTTACGCGTTTATATATACATCTATTTGATCTTTTCTTTTTTTTGTTTTTTCGTTTGTTTGGAAAACATTGGAGATACAGATCATAACCACACATATAACTATAGAGAACTACACCTGTTCCATGTACTTCTTTCTCTACCCTACGTTTTCCAGTACTTTCCAATTTCCTTAACATATTGTACTCCTTTAAATTTAATTAACTCTTTATTTAAAGTAAATAATAGGCTCAGATAAACTCATGTTGCAATCAAATTAAGCTCTCATAATGTAACCATAATATACTCCCCGAACAGCTTATACTAACCAGATCTTGTGTGTTCCTGTCTACTGCCATTGTAGTGCTGTATACTATACTGTGCTATGCTAACCACTGTTTTTGGGTCTAGTGGCCTGATTAAGAAGAATCCATTGTGTGGATTTAAGCTACTTGGTGGACCAGCATTGTACATTATAGTACTACTCCAGACTGCTACCACTGCTCCATACTCCATACTCCATACTCCATACTCCATACTCCATACTCCATACTCCATACTCCATATTACTATCCAATTCCAGTACTACTACTACACCATACTGTACCATACTGTATCATACCATAGTCTACCACACTATAGTCTACTACACTATACAGTATACTACACTATACTGTACCATACCATACCCTTATATACCATACTATACTACACTTTACTATATGCTTTGCAATACACTGTAGCATACTAATTGGTAACTGGCTTTGTTTGATGTAACATTGAGCTGAAGTTACCATCTGTTGGGTTATGAGAGAATACCTCTAAGTCAGAACCCATGGTAGAAGTAACGATATTTTAGAGAGGTTAATATAAGCTGTAAAACTCGGACCAGGTAGTGAAAGATTCTGGAATAGAAATCTCTACTGTACTCCACTGTTACACATTAGCCTATGATATAATACACGAAATCATACTCGGCTATACTATACTATAGTCTACCATACTACCATACTATACCATACCATACCATACCATACCATATCATACCATACCATACCATACCATACCATACCATACTATACTATACTACACTGTATCAGTCTATCGATTAGTCTATACTGGCTATTACCACCTATATAAAGTCTCTTTCTTGCCTTCTATCTGCCACTCAATACTACCAACCTTTATTGCTACACTTTTATGTACACCTATCAACTCCTTTCCAGTCCTAATATACTACTCTATTATTCATCTATACTAGTCCACTACTATCTTCCACTAATCTCTCTTACAACTTCTTTAATCTGGTTTTTATGTGGTACCATTCCATTGAACATCCAGTTCATTATACTCTACTACACTCTACTACACTCTGCTACACTCTGCTACTCCCACTTTCTACAGTCTATTCTATTAATTACCATCTCTAAAAATCTGGAAACCCCTAGGAGCAGAAATCCTGATTTCAATTAGCCAATCCTTTTTACTGCATGTTATTGGATATTTTCTGGGCTCAAAGTCTATACACGGCTGTTTCCCAAAGGCACTGAACGGTGTTTTTTGACCTGAAACTCCTAAAGCTCCGTTTCGATCCGTCCGAAGACTTGTTTCTCTTGGTACACCTTTTGAACATGCTTACTATGAACGAATACCTAGATAATGCCACACTAAGTAGTATCTAGTAGCTCCAATCACCATAAGTAGTCAATAGTAAATAGTGATAAGTACTGGTAGTAGTGGTAGTAGTGGTAGTAGTGGTAGTAGTGGTAGTAGTGGTAGTAGTGGTAGTAGTGGTAGTAGTGGTAGTAGTGGTAGTAGTAGTAGTAGTAGGAGTAGGAGTAGTAGGAGTAGTAGTAGTAGTACTAAATGTTAGAACTTAACAGTGTGTGACCTTTAGTCTTAAATATTGACTGAATTCCTTATGTCCTAAAGTTTACCATGGTATGTATTGAACCTATAATAACCGAGGGACTCTCTACCTCCACCAGAAACATTTCATCCCTCTGACATTCCCACTAGTATACGGGACCTGCTTAACAAAAAGCACTTTACCACTCCACAGGCTAGATGAAAATGTGTGGTGAGGGCTGTGGGAACCACTATAAGTAGTCAGTAGACATGGTCAGTAGGCATGGTCAGTAGACATGGTCACTAGTCGTGGTCACTAGTCGTGGTCAGCTTGGAGCTCCATCCCACCCTGACTTTCCACCCTGACTTTCAAAAAGTTTATGATGAAAATAGAATATGAGAATGTCCAGAGATTAGTCTACCACTAAAATTGTATAATGTTGGATTGGCATTCTGATCCACCTCGCACCTTTTGGGAAATAGATTATGAGCCCTGGTCTCAGTATTCAAAAACGCCAACCAATCCAGTCAAAACCAATTTCAAAACCCTCAAAAAAATCAGTAAATATATATTATTTCATTCTGACTTGTTCAATGAAGTCCATTGAAATGTTTGATTTTTTTTTTTTTTTTTTGTGAAAGTTTAGTTTATTCATGGCCAAAATGAGATCACTATGTGAATGTTCTGATATGCCACTAATCAATAATCAAAATCCAAAAATCCAATTATCCAGAAATGAAAATTACCAGTGATTACCAGTAATACTAGGGATACTAATATACCTGTTATATTAATATTTCAATGATATCAGTAACGATATAGATCCATCATAGACAGGGACCTGCATACAGAGCATACAGAGCATACAGAGCATATAGAGCATACAGAGCATATAGAGCATATAGAGCATATAGAGCATATAGAGCATATAGAGCATATAGAGCATATAGAGATATCATAAAGTCTACTCTATCCGAACTTAACAATTGCCAGGCCATCAAAAAACTTTATACAATAATGAACTGAACAATGTTCAGGTGGACAGTTTTTCGATGTCACGTTTCTCTTTTTAACTATATAATCAGTTCTGGTTCCTCTTTTTGAGAAACCGTCAACGAACATGGTATCAATAAGGCATAAATAACAAGATGTTAATTTTCTTTTTTAATCATGATTTATTATATATACCCTCTTTTCATTTATTTCAGTGGATTAGACTAAATATATATTCTTAAATCAAATGAGATGCCTATATAACTGAAAGAGAGTCTGGATAATACAGTCATAATTCTATGAAATAGTTGAACGATGATGATGACGATAACAATGACAATGACGATAACAATGATGATAATGACGATGATGATGATGATGGTGATGATGATAGTCGTCAGATTAAGACATCAGAAGAAGTAGCTCGTGTTAAGAAAGAGGTGCTCAACTTGACAAAAGAGGTTGGAGCCTCCAAAATCGAGTAAGTGGATAAAAAATCATAATGACACATGAAATAAGAAGACGGCTAGAAAGTAGAATTTACACAAGTTCAGAGATACTGTTTGAATATATAGTTATAAACTAAAACCGCTTAGTAGATTCTAAAAGATGGACTCATGGTACACTTGATGACCAAGGAACAGACGTTTCTACCGGTTCTTCTTTAACAAGGAAGAAGACCAAGACGTTGGAAGCAATCATGAGATCTGGTTGACCAAGACGAAACCTCTTCCATCTCAACGACGTTATCAACGACAACAACTTCTCCACACGCGCATATGCCTTGATATTAAATTTCCTTCTCGGTACCTTTCTCCATGGTCACAGTGCATAAGGTCTTCAATTCCAAGTCACCGCATCTCCTGTGACCATTTGTTAAAATGTATTTGGTCCCAATTCCGGCGAGAATCAACTTGATCGTAGCCTTATCTTTGGTGGTATCAACCGGAGTGGAAACCGAGTGGATGATCTACAACGCATGGGCCAAAGCCTCTTTCAACTCCTGGATGATCACTTGTACCAACTGACTTGAGTTTAACATATTAGAGAACAAGTAAAGAGAACGAGTAAAGAGATTTGTCTCGATAGGGGTTTTGATATCAGCCAATTAATCTGATATGTCTAGTAATAAAGATCTTGATTCTCAAGACTAAATGAATAATCCACTATAAATAATCCACTATAAATAATCCACTATAAATAATCCACTATAAATAATCCACTATAAATAATCCACTATAAATAATTCACTATTTTAAATAATGTTAGATCCACCATAGGCAGGGCACTGTCTATAAAAGTATTATAAAGCCTCTCAGTCCGATTGTTACAATGGTGATACAGCATTTGGCCATCATAGCACTTCATGCATAGATGACCCCTTTCGAATATTCCAGAACAATCCTCACCATTGTTCTGGTGGAGAGTTTTTCGGTTCCACGTTTTTTCTCAACGTTATGTAAGCCACTCCGGTTCCTCTCTTTAAGAAACCATCAACGAATATAAATTTTGGCAGATCAAGTGTCTCTAATCCCCTAATCATGTCATCCCCTAATCCTGTAATACTGCAATGTAGATTATGCATTAATGGGTTTGAGAACGATTCTGGAGTTCTTCTAAACAAACTTGTGTATCAAACGTATATTTCAATACCGTAACATATCATAGAGAAAAAATCTTATGAATCCTTTTAGGAGGGGAACTGGCTGGTCTTACATATTTTATATTCCAGTGGCGGCGTCGGGTAACCGTTGAGGGATTTCCTGAAACCAAGGTGAAACATGCGCATCCCCTCTGGGCTACTTAAGGCCGCGGATCCCCCATGTATTTTCGCAGCAATTTTTTTAGCACCCAATCTAATCTCACTGTTGAGTCTAAGTATGAGTCTGAAAACTAGCCTAAGTGAAGAGTTTAAGGGTGGGTCTACAAAACTAAACTAATTGTTCATTAGGATAAGTAACATAACATTAAAACCACTATTCCATATATGTTAGATCCACCATAGGCAGGGCCCTGCCTATGAAGATATTATGAAGCCTCTCAGCCCGAATATTGTTGCAATGGCCAGGCCATCATTGTACAGAGGACTATGATGGTTCTTTCGAATATTCCAGAACATTCCTTACCATTGTTCTGGTGGAGAGTTTTTCGATGCCACTTTCTCTCTTCAAAATCCTAAAAGAACCTTCTCAGATTCCTCTTTGATGAACCATCAACGAATTCAAGCTTTTAGGCATAAATGTATTAAAGACCATAACAATAATTCACCATTATAAATAATTCACTATTATAAGTAATTCACTATTATAAGTAATTCACCATTATAAATAATTTACTATTATAAATAATTCACCATTATAAATAATTTACTATTATAAATAATTCACCATTATAAATAATTTAGTGGTATTGATAATACATGCTCTGGAGGGACTTAGGGGAGGGGACAATACCAAAGATGACTTTCGCAGTGCACTTGGTGGGAGAATAGGTGAGTCTCAGTCAGGAAGTATAGACTGGTGGACTACATCAGAAGAGAACATTAGAGTGGAACAGAGTAACTAGAGACTGGATTGAAGACTAAAGACTATAAAGAATAATAGAGTACATAAGTAGAACAGTAGGACAGTCCAGTAGCAATGTGACATGTACGGGCCATTCTCACAGATAAACCCGTACACCCCTAAGATACAAGGAGGAACCAATTACACGATCATGAACTGGTGATAATACTCACGACTACACGTTTTCTGGTTGTAGCGCTAGGTGGGGAGGTTACCTGTGATATCTGAACTTTTTCAACTGACGATTCACTGGTAACAGCAACACTATTGGTGCGACTATTGTTAACGGGTTTCTTCCTGTGCTTTAAGCCAAGGTTAAGCAGTTGCCTGAGCAACATGATATATGGAGTTCTAAAGACTTGTGCAACCTAGGCTAGTTATAAGTCTATATCATTTCGGTGTTGGACTGAAAGAGTGATGGCTAAGATGGATATTGGTTGACTGCCCTTGTGGTGGTGGATTGATTTTCCTTTTTCGCTATGACTCAGTGTAAAGGCCATCAACCTCGGTTGTGGTCGCTTTAGTTAGTGGTCCTATCTTGGATCCAAGGTTACCTTCGGTAGCTAGTTTAAGAGGTTTTTCACAGAGGAACTGTCTCGATACCGACAACTCGATAGTCGTGTTACAGCAGGGCTGATGACGTTTTCCTCCCCATTACCCCTCGTAGAAGTCTGACTGAAAGGAAAGAACGAAGCGAAGAAAAGAAAAAAAAAAGGACAATAACTGGTTCTTCACTCTCTTCAGGGCGAACATCCAGGTATCCTCTATACTTTATTTGAAGAATAAACCATTTAGAATGAGCCTTCTTCGTGGAGAACAGGTGAGAATCTTCATGTGGTGGGCTTTCTTGACAGACATTGAGGCGTACTCGAGGTATAAGAAGGCTTATTTTCATGGAAAGATGTCTTCTATCCTGAAGGGTCTTCCTGACTATGCCAGAGACTATTTGGTTCCTTCTTTCCAAATTACCAAGACGATTCTAAGACCTAAAAGGTTTTCTGGATCATCTGAACATCAATGGGAAAATTATGCAGAGCAACCAGGAGCATATGTCTTGCAACTGAGAAGAGACCTCGTTCAGAGTGTCCAAGAAACCTTATAAAGGCACTCCTCTGCGGTATAAAGACCGTTTCTTTAATGACACTCTTTTCAAGAGTCGAAGCAAGCAAACAAAGGTCTATTTTTAATCATTTAGTGACCAGTGCTACCATCAAGGACCTTGCAGGGACAAGAGACAGGCCCAGATACTGGATGAAGTTCAATAAAACGACGTGGTCTCATCATCCTTATGATTAGGTTCAATTATTTCATCTTGGGAATGATCTTCAACACATTGTCCCAACATCTAACTGTCCTCTATGTGGAATTCCTTATTCTACATCAATCTTGGATAAGGTCCGACACATTTACTTTGAATGTTCCATTGCTACAGTAATTTGGGAAGAATGCAACATGACAGGCACTCCCTCGATTCAATACGCTGTTGGAAACCCTGATTCTGATTTCAAAAAGCTCGATCTCTATTACTATTATATCAAGACTCTTATCACTTATCGAAAACCAACTAAAAGACGAATTGATATCGAAGCTCCTATCGAAGCTCCTGATGCATTGACTCCATTGACACCTGATTTAACGCGCAAGAACATTTCCTATTTCAAGCCGTTTTATCGATGACGCTTTTAAACTTGATCTGATTGAAAAGCGTTTATAGACGGAGGTCTCAAAACTCACAGCGCAAACTTTTAATTCTCTCATCACTTCGGTGACCTCTCTCGGAGTTTTTCCACTTCATTCGTGAAGATGTTTCCGAAAAACCATTTATAGACTTGTACCCTATGAATAAACGTATATATATATATTAGACTCCGGTTACGTCAGGTATTTTAGTTACTATGTTCATTTGCCGATGATTCCTCCCTTGGAGGAATCTGAGGTGTTTATATAGTGGTGCGTGAGGCTTAGCTCGACAACAATAGCGATGAACGCTGGGGCGCAGGGTCTTGAAGAGGCCATTGTTAAGATTAGATAGAGTAGGCTTTAAAATACCTCAATAGGTAGGGAACTACCTATGGTAGATCTAACAATATATATATATATATATATATAAATATGTAGCAAACTCTATAAATGGTCATAAATTTAATTAAAGTTACATGTGGTTGGGGCCAAACTAAAGCTTTCTTTAGGGGCTATTTTATGTTCTAATTGGTTAAGGGTGTTATGTTCTTTTAACGTGTGTTGTCTAAACTTGTATTCGTTGATGGCTACTTAAAGAGAGGAGCCAAAGTGGTTTATATACCTTTGAGAGAAATGTGGAACCGAAAAACTGTCCACCAGAACAATAGTAAGTATTGTTTCTGGAATGGTCGAAAAGGGCCTCTGATTCACGAGTGGTCATAACGACCAAATGCCGTGTCACGGAATTTGTGGTAGACACTACTAGAATTGGACATCGTAGGCTCCATAATGTATCTATAGGTAGTGTTCTACCTATTGCGGATCTAACAAAGGGTATTGGGTGATAACATCACAAATATGTGTGAGTATATCAGGACAATATCTATATATATACAGATAACAATTGTAATTTTATATGGTACAAGTATGCATTTATGTTGTGTAAATGTACATTTATGGTATGAAATTATGTGTGGGTCTGTACATTTATGGTATGGAATTATATGTGTGTGGTATGTGAACAGTGATGTGGTTAGAAAAGATATAAAGATGAACTAGAAGATAAGATCTGTAAAGCGTGTGGAGTCTATGTAAATGCTATGTTGGTGTGCCAAATGTCCTGAATTTCCACATGTTTATAGCTCAAATACTTTTTACGCTGAATACGATAGGATGAAAATTAGGCATAAAAAAAGCTTCAGTTGAGGATTACGGATGGGCAAGAGGGGGATCCCATTTCACAATCCTATTGGGATAGGATTTTATATATAACAACATTGAGAAATACATACTGTTTTGAAATAAGTTGCATGTACAAAAATGCATTAGGAATAACTATGAATGGAATGTATTGATAGAAAAAGAAAAAGGTTGAAACAGTAAAATCCCAATCCACTGACTATATAGCTTTGACTGATGTGCGGGTTGACTGATGTGCGGGTTGACTGATGTGCGGGTTGACTGATGTGCGGGTTGACTGATGTGCGGGTTGACTGATGTGCGGACCATTAACTACAGTAAGGGGAGTGTGAGAGGGGGAGAATGAAAGTTGTTTCATGTTAGTTTTATAAGTATGTGGATCCTGTATATTAATAAGGGATTACTGCACATAAAACAATTTTCTCACAGAATCAAAACAAATCACTGCAGACAACCTAAGGGTATCTAAGACTAAGGTGTAGTGAGGGTATGGGAAACGCATGAGTGAGGGTGAGTGAGTGAGTGAGTGAGTGAGTGAGTGAGTGAGTGAGTGAGTGAGTGAGTGAGTGAGTGAGTGAGTGAGTGAGTGAGTGAGTGAGGGTAAAGTTGAGGGTGAGAGAGTGGGTGCAAATCCTGTATGAAATTACCATCCTGCACATAATACACAACCATACACAATGTACCTACATATAATTAATTTAACTAATACCTGCATACAAAGTACCGGTCGCAATTCCTGCGGACACGCCACTTTCGCACCCCCAGTTTCCGTCAATATGATAGGCCAAATCCGCCTGGCCAAAGGTTCATTGGGTCAATGCGAAAGCGCCTCTGTTTCAGCTGCTATACAATGGGGTGCGCAGTTCTAGATTGCTCACGGCCCCGTGCAATCCCCTCACCCCTGAAATTGCCCTGCCCGCACTCGCCCCCAAAATTTTTTCCCCCTCCTCTAGTCCTACTCTTTACCCCCCAAAATGGCTAGAACCAAGCAAACCGCAAGAAAATCCACCGGAGGCAAAGCCCCCAGAAAACAGTTGGCCTCCAAGGCTGCCAGAAAGTCCGCTCCTGCTTCTGGCGGTGTTAAGAAGCCTCACAGATATAAGCCTGGTACCGTGGCCTTGAGAGAAATCAGACGGTTCCAAAAGTCTACTGAGCTTTTGATCAGAAAGTTGCCTTTCCAAAGATTGGTCAGGGAAATTGCTCAGGACTTCAAGTCCGACTTGAGATTCCAGTCCTCTGCCATTGGTGCCCTCCAGGAAGCCGTGGAGGCCTACTTGGTGTCGTTGTTTGAGGACACCAACTTGTGCGCTATCCACGCCAAGAGAGTCACTATCCAGAAGAAGGATATCCAACTTGCCAGAAGATTGAGAGGAGAGAGATCTTAGTTGATGGTCGTTTGTTTTTAGTTTCTTGAACTCCTTGTTTTTCAATATATTGTGTTTATATCAACCGTAGACCCTCAGTGGCGTAATATCTGAGGTAGTAGTTACTGAGGTAATAATACCTGAAGTAGTATCTCACTACCACCATAGTAGCAGAAATAGATCACTATCTAAGATATAGAAAGTATTTGTTTAGTTAGCGGTCTGTCCAAAGCTTTATCCAGTTCATCCCGTTCATCCAGTTCTATACCACTTCAGTTCAGCGTACTGTATTCAATGTCATTTTGCCATTCAAATAAGCTTGAGTGTCCAGTCTATATCTTATTTCCTGACTCTTCCTTTTCCGTATTCTCTAACTTCTCTTCACTTGGTTCTCCAGCCTCTGCCACAACTCTAGCTTCTGCTCCAGCCCCAGCTCCATACGCTTCCTGGATTGGGTACATGCCATAGGGAGCATACATTGGGGGCAAATTCTGGAACTGGCATGGGAACTGACTTTGGAACTGACCCTGAAACTGACCTTGAAACTGATTGGGGAATCCATTTGGAAACTGATTTGGGAAGTCAGCTTGGAATTCATTTTGGAATCCGTTTTGGTCATTTGGGCCGTTCTGGCCATTTTCGTGCGGATTTTGAATCCCATTCTGGAACTGGTCTTGCAACTGGTTTGGATTTTCGAGCAAAAGATTTTCAAAGGCTCCTATAAGTTGGTCTGGCTCCATTTGGTAGGGGTATACAGAAGGTGCGGCATAATCTGGAAGCATGGGTCCCATGCCAGGAATATGAGGCATTTCATTCGCCATTTCCCCTTCTTCTACCCCCAGTCCTTTTCTTCCTGCAAGGTTAGGAATGAAAGGCATCATATTGGGAGGAGGCGTCATCTGAGGGTATGACGAGCTGACCCCCAGCATCTGCGGAGGAAGAAGCCCCGAGTAGTTGGCTGCAAACATCGATGGGTCCATTCCCATGGACATGACTGCTGCTGCGTGCATCTGTGCCTGCGCCATCTGCTGCTTCATGTAGTTTTTGTTCTTGGAGGAGATGCGGCCCCAGCCTAGACGCACCTCGTTGCCTCCAATGATGAAGCCTTTCATGGAAGCAATAGCCTTTTCCGCCAGTTCTCGCGTGGTGTACTTCAAGAAGCCACAGTTCTTGCCCGGGGGGATTTTTACCTGGACAATCTCGCCGAACGGCTTGAACAAGGTGTAGAGTGTTTTCTCACTCACCTCCGACAGTATACCACCCACAAACACGGTAGTGTTAGGAAGTTCGACAGGGGGATTCTCAAACATCTGGCCCGGCGTGTCGGAGCCGTTGTTCATTATGGGAGGGTAGTAACCTGGAATCTGACCATACATGGGAGGAAATCCATTTCTAGGGTCTGGGAAAGCGCCTCTAAAGTCAAATTTGTGGCGTTCAGCAGCACTGGCTCGAGGCGTGGCCAAAGCGACCCTTAAAGGACGACCCCCAAAACGAACCCCATTCATTTGTTGGAGTGCACGCTGTCTTTCTGCATTAGTAGTGAATCTAACGAAACCAAAACAACGGGATTTGCCAGTAATTGGGTCCGCCATGACCCTCACAGTCCGAATGGAGTTGGGAAACGATTTCTGGAAGAACAGTAGCAAGTGAGCTTCTGTGGTTGACGCACTCAAGTCACCCACAAACAATGAGAACTCGGGTGAATCCACGATTGGCGCCGATAACGTAGCTCCCGAGGCCCAATTGAGCCGGAAGTATTTCTTTTGGTTATCCGGATCATTAGATATGCCCTGTTGCGATGGCAAGGCAATATCAGGAAGCAATTGGCCATTTAGACTCAATGCTTGCTGGGCATCCTGGTACAGGGGAAACTCCACGAAACAGTAACCAGAATGAGTCGAAAGAACAAAGTTCAGTGGAGTATGACCCTTGGGCATTATAAACTTGACACTGACATCCTTATTGAGCACACTCTTCCAGATATACACGATATCCGGTTCGCAGAGCCAAGGGTCTATATCGCCCATCCATAAAGTGCGTGGAGGAATGACCGAGGAAGGGTCATTTTGGGCGAAGTTCTTTGCAAGTGTCAGTTGCTGGGTAGAAATGGGCGGGTTGGGTACCGAGAAGTTCTGGAGCATTTGTTGTTCATGGACGTGCAGTTGGGACGCCGTGGAGGAGACCTTATTGTCCGGGGCAAAGGATGAGCCATAAGGGGTTCGTCCAGTGGATATATTTTTTGTAAGATTGTTCCCCGGGGACGGGACTCTCGAAGAGTCTCTATTGGAATGGGAAAGGGAGCCCGATTTGTTTGTGGTGGGAAGCAGCCGAGAGTTGGAAGGAACATTCTTGTCCAAAACATCAGGAAGATGGTTTGCAGAAGCCGGATTGATTTGAGGGTGGTTTTGCAGATCCAGATCTGAAACACGGGCGGCAGTGACAGAACCAGGATTATCTAAGACAGTGGCGGGAGCGAGGGGCATAGCAGGGGTATCTTAGCAATGTAGCAGAAACAGCGGCAAATGGCGGGGTAAACAACACGAAACGACTAGCGGAAGGGGGAGTTTCAAGGCGCCAGGCACAAAGCAAAGTAAAGAATTGAAGGGGAGGCACGGATCCAAAAAAGAAAAAGCCAATTAAAAAAGAAACTAGTCTCGAGAAGAAGAAGGAAAAGAACAAATACAAAGCCAGGAAGAACAAGGTGTATATAGGATTGCGAGGAGTCGCAGCACGCCCGCAGCACGCCCGCAGCCCAGCAGTACACCAGACCCAGAAGATTAGATCGGGGAATAGAAACAAAGAGACAAAAACAAATGAAACAAAAAAAGTGGAAGAGTGTAGAGGGACGGAGGGAGAGAGGGAGGGGGAAAGGCGTTATATTTATAGAGAAACGGGAATTGGTTTTGTGTTACTATTTAATTAATTATTTCCTTCTTTATTTCTTTATCTGTTTATCTATTTCTTTATCTGTTTATCTATTTCTTTATTTCTTTATCTATTTCTTTATTTCTTTATCTATTTATCTATTTATCTATTTATCTATTTATTTATTTATTTATTTATTTATTTCTGTTTTTTCTTTTTGATGGTGGGTGGGGAATGGGATCTTTGCTTGACCGAGTGTGGACTATAAGCCATAGACTGGGCCATAGACTAGGGCGTAGAGTAGCGCGTATAGTAAGGCGTAGAGTAAGGCGTAGAGTAAGGCGTAGAGTAAGGCGTAGAGTAGAGCGTAGACTTGGGCTGGCCGTGAAGCGCGGCTGTGCACACGCGTATTAGATTTGGCGGTCACGTGGGACGATCAACCCGATAACGAACAATAGTAGATCACCAATAACAACTTTTGGGCAAAAAAAAAACAAAAAAAAAGAAAAAAAAAAAAAGAAAAACAAACAAACTCATAATCACGTGATATTAATATCTTCAAAAGAATCAAAGAATCCCCTCTAGAAATATAGTTCAAGTTCAAGTTCAAGTTCAAGTTCAAGTTCAAGTTCAAGTTCAAGTTGTAGTTTTAGTTATTAGAACCATGAGTATATAGATGATAACGTATATATACAGTGTTTTTCAAAAGTATTCAAACCAGGGCATTAAAATGTTTGGAACCAGAACTAGCAAGAATAAACTAACCAATAATTAAAAGAGTTTCGTACCCCTTCACAGAGTCCCTCAAACCAAAATGGCGTAATGTTTGACCCCAACTTTCATTAGAAATCAAGATTCTAAATTCTTAAACTGTGAGGCTGGTTTGAGTAATTCAATATGGTTTTTTTTACATATTCGAACAGACTTTCAAATCAAATGGCATAGAGTTTCACACCAACCTTCATACATTACATATCCCTGTATATTGATACCCTATAAATTAATACCCTATAAATTGATACCCTATAAATTAATACCCTATAAATTAATACCCTATAAATTAATACCCTATAAATTAATACCCTATAAATCAATATCCTGTATATAAATGTATACTAAAACATATGTTGAAAGACAGCGAGAATGCCACAGTGAGATACAGTGTTTTTCGAAACTATTCAAACCAGGGGGCAAAATGTTTGGGACCAGAACTACCAAAATTAAACAAAACCAATAACTCAAAGAGTTTCGTACCCCTTCACACAGTCTTTCGAACCAAACATCATACTCTTTCAGACACCAACTTTCATTAGAATTCAATATTCTGAATTCTTCTTAAATCTGGAGGCTGGTTTAAATGATTTTGAAAATTCAATATTCTGAAATCTTGGAAAATCTGGAGGGTTGCCTCATATGTACACCAACATTTAGGAGTCTTGCAGTACCAATCAAGGGTCAAACCGGGACGGAACATGAACTGGTTTCCTTGTTTTGGGGGATTATGTGTATTGGTTTGTTTAATTTTGCTAGTGTGCTTTGAACAGTTTTGGAAATCACTGTATATATATATATATATGTAGATCTATATATTCATGGTGACAGAACAGGTGATGAGATGTACCGATAGGATGTACCGATGAGATGATAAGACTAATGGAATATTTGGTGGAAACAGAAACGAGTAGTCAGTCTTGGAGGCCATTAAATGACTATTTGACATTCAAAGGTTCGACATATACAGATGAGTAGTGCACCTACCCATGACGGTTCTAACTTATACCATAATAATTGTTATGTTCTTTATAACGTGTGTTAACCTAAACATGTATTCGTTTATGGTTCTTAAAGTGAGGAACATGCATTGAAAACCTCTAAAGTTTCAAGGAGATGCATTTACAATCGATAATTTTACGACTCCCTCGAGTATTATTACCATTACCACCAACTGACAACCAATTTAGTGACTACAAAAAGTACAGACTCCAAAAAATACAGACTACCAATACTACAGACTACCAATACTACTGGCAACCAATAGTAGTGACTAGCAATAGTAATGACTAACAATACTATTGACTAACAATACTATTGACTAACAATGCTAGTGACTAACAATACTAGTGACTAACAATACTAATGACTAACAATACTAGTGACTAACAATAATACAGACTAACAATAGTAGTGACTAACAATACTACTGACTAACAATAGTAGTGAATACCTCTGAGTCATTGAGGATATCATCTTAATTTTAGATTTTACCAAATTGATGATTATATATAACTTTGAGAGAAACGTGGAATCGAAAAACTCTCCACCAGAACAATGGTAAGGATTGTTCTGGAATTTCGAAAAGGACCTTCGATGCACAAAGTGTCATGACGACCAAACCTGCAGATCCTTTAACGCCAGATCCGCAACGATAGTTGCGGCACCAGGAGTTCAACTAATTAACCAGGGTGTAACATCCAGAGGATGTTTCATACTATAAGACACTGACCTCATAGTCTCATCAAGATGTGTAAACACTTCAGGTGAAGTGTTTACTTCAGGAGGAGAAAGAGGAGAAAGAGGAGAAAGAGGAGGAAGAGGAGGAAGAGGAAAAGGAGGAGGAGGAGGAGAAGAGTTGGGGTGAACACCATCAAACAAAAGGGAGAAAAGGGTAAAGCACCGATCTCCGAGCGTAAGTGATTGTGGGCGACACAAAGTTTCACCAACGGCAAGAGATCTCCCTCAATAGCCTTGTTCGCTTTTATAACGTCTCTCACTGCAGATATGTGTAGTAAGGCATTTTTCGTTTCTTCTTTTTTTTTTTTTTTTTTTTTTTTTNGTTTTTTTTTTTTTTTTTTTTTTTTTTTTTTTTTTTTTTTTGGCTATTACTGGAATCGGACATTAGACTTCATAAGGTCTTTATAGCCAGTGTCCTACCTATAGTGTATCTAAGAATAATAGTGCTAATATGATACTTAGGCTGCTTTAGGCCACTCCAATATGGACTATATGGTCAGTTCATACATGGTACAGTAGTGTCTCACAGTAGTGTCTCACAGAAGTGTATCACAATGTATTAGATTCGTGTATCATAATAGTGTATCACAATGTATTAGATTCGTGTATCATAATAGTGTCTTACAATGTATTAGATTCGTGTATCATAATAGTGTCTTACAATAGTGTATTACAGTGCAATAGATTCTTGTGTCAAAGTAGTGCTTCAGATTCGGGTATACCTAGTGTCACAAAAACTTAGTTATCTTCCAGTCTTACAAGAGCTTTAACAGTAAGAAACCCTACAATTGACTACAGTGTTTCTGAAAACTATTCAAACCAGGGGCCAAAATGTTTGGACCCAGAGCTAACAAAATTAAACAAACCAATCACTCAAAAAGTTTCGTACCCCTTCACACCGTCTTTCAAACCAAATGTCATAATGTTTCAAACACCAACTTTCATTAGAATTCAAGATTCTAAATTCTTAAATCTGGAGGATTACCTCATATATACTACAATTGATTTGGGAGTGTCTTGCATTACCAATCAAAGGTCAAAAACAAACAAACCAACAAACAAACAAACCAACAAACCAACAAACCAACAAACCAACAAACCAACAAACCAACCAACAAACAAACGAGACGGAAAATCAACATGAACTGGTTTTCCTTGATTTATATCCTGTATATAACATATTATTAGACAGTTTTAACATTTTGAATTATTGGTCTGTTTAATTTTTGTTAGTGTGGTTTGAACCATGTTGTCGCACTGGTTCGAATGGTTTTAAAAAACACACCGTTACCGCAGTCAATAGTCGTAGTGTGAGTGAGCATGAGAGACACGTGCACCAGACACTCCCACCACTCTAACACCCAACACCAAACACCCAACACCAAACAATAAAAATAAAGAACCAAGGATATATAAATATATATATATACTTAGCTCATATGCAGGAATGACAAATAAATAGATAAAAAAAGATGTAGTTTTAGGTTTGGGTGTATTAGTTTTGGGTGTAGTGAGGTGTGTACTTTTACTCTATATAACACGTTCTCCAGGTTTGTACAAGTCTGCGCGACTGCACGCGTGAAGGTAAACAAACACTCTTCTTCATGGCCAACTTCTCCGAACCGGCCTCGTCCACGTCGGCCAAAGTGCTCCAGTTCCTAGAAGAAACACAGATTCTGGAAGATATGGCACAGCCCAGTTCCCAGCCCTGGGCGTTGCGTGCGAATGCTACTAACTTGGAGTTTACTGAAGCACTAAGTCAGAATGGTCAGACCCACACTCAAAATAGTCAGACCCACAGCCAAAATAGTCAAAATAACCAGAATAACCAGAATAACCAGAATAACCAGAATAACCAGAATAACCAGAATAACCAGATTATCCAAAATAGTCAAAACAATAATCAAAATACTGATTTGGAGTATAATCTGAATAGCCAGAACACTCAGAATATCCATATGTCTAATGGAGCTGATGCAGGCCCTGGAGTGATTGATAACAACAACAACAACAACAACAACAACAACAACAACAACAACAACAACAACAACAACAACAACAACAACAACAACAACAACAACAATAACAAATACAAGAACATGCTCCGATACAAACCAAACTCAGGGTTCAAAGATGAAGTATCTAGTGTCAATGGATTCTCAGTTCCCAATACATTCAAGCATAAACTGCACCCTAATGCCCGGACCAAGACACAAATCGGTACGCTGTTCCATGAAACATCTTCAGATAACGCCCTTGATGCTGTCCTTGCTGATGTTTCTGAACCAGCCATCAAAACTTCCACTTTAAGGGCGAAAAACCGCTCTCTTGACGATGAACATACGCCCAATTGGATGCCATCGGTGCTAGAGACTCGCTGGGACGAAGCTTCACCGGAGGAACAAGTGATAGGGTCCAAAAATAAGGAAATGCCTTTGAATTTTTTGACTTCGGATTCCAATACTTTTGTTCATAATACTAATGCCGCTGAGAACGGCGCTCATACCACTCCTATCTGGAAAAAAGTTGCAGATGGCTACCAGAGCAAAATAGATCTGGAACCGCCTCTCCAGAAAGTGTTCCAGTCTTATTTTGACCAATCTAGGGATTCCAAAAAACCGGACTCAAAATACTTTGACCAATCAAAGGACTTATCCCGACCAGAATTGAAATCTGCCGTTTCAGGCTTCTCCCTGATGTCAACTGTCTCCACGCCCATAGCCACCAAAGACTCCGAAAACCATCTTACGGAACTGCAGATAGTACAATTGGAGAATATGCTAGAACAGGTCAAGGACCAGCCGGACGATTACCCTGTGATCGGACTGCCGTTGAAACTCTTTGGAAACGCATACGATACGTTTACTAAGTCGGTGTTGAATCAGTTTGTGGAGAAAGTCAGATCGAATGCCAATAGTGTACAGAGACACCCCAAGCAACCATCACTGCTTCCAAAGTTCGAGCTCCGTATCAGTGATTTCACCAAATCCAAGGATTACACTGATAAGGACTTCATGAAGAATGCAGACCATATCTTTGCTCATATCCAGAAAAAACGACCCACGGGAGACCACCTTTTCGATAAGAAATCTCCCGACTCGTTTCATCAACCTTCATTACTGTTCATCCAGAACCAAAACACTGCTACATCGACACCCAAGCCAAATAAAGTGCGCAGTTTCACATCTTCTAGCAGTGCTCAACTAACCATGGATTCCGAATTGGAAATGGACTCAGTTCCGCTTCAAAACAGGCACTATGCCTATGAGTACTCTGTTGATGACTACACTGCGGAGGAAATGACTTCTTTGGGTCAAGTTCCGCCCCGGAACAACTCTAATACAGGAGAATACAACTCCTATACTTTTGACAAGTTTTCTGATTTGAATTCAGAGTATACCAGTGAGCTGTCTGAGGACGATAGTGGGAAGGTGCAACTGGATCTCCTGAAAGAGACTGCAGATACCGAAGCAGTTCCGTTTTTGGGCAGCTCCATGCTGTCGGTCAGGAAATACCCAAGAGACGTGGGATTGAAGAGTTATCCACGAGAAAATGTGGAGAAAAAGTACCCAAAAGACAGTGTGGAGGAGAGAGAGGATTTGGCCGAAAAAGCCAATTTTATCAAGTGGAAACGGCCATCCCAGCTCCGTCTTTCTAGTGCCAACAATATCCGGCGCAGTTCTGTGGTGAAAGGCGTGGTTAAACCAGGTGAGTACCCCGATCAATATGGCAATATGGTTCTAGATCCAAGAGAACAGAAATGGGTCTCCAATGATAAAGAGAATACGTTACGAGGAAGTCTCGATTCCATTGAGGATTTGGTGTCTTCTCTCGATGTGCAAGGACGAGAAGGTGAACGAGACAATTTTGACCGTGATTCAAGTATCTTGAAGCGGCCTCTGCAGAAAAGACGGCTGGACCAGAACTTGGAGGTTTCGTTCCAGCTCCCAGAATCTAGTTTTGGCACTTCCAACCGGTCCCAGCACTTCGACGTGACTGCTGTTTCTGCTTTGACAAACAATACGTTTTCACAGTCCAATAAGGATATTGTTTCATTGATTACGGGCTCCACCGATGAATCTGTATGGGAAAAGATTCATTCCATCACGTTGGCCGGGAAAAACATCAGCCATTTGGAGAGTCTAGACCTGTACCTCCCGTCCTTGCAGAGTGTGGATGTTTCCCAGAACCAATTGGCGTTCGTGGAAGGTTTACCCACATGCGTTTCAGAATTGGATGTTTCGGAGAATTTCCTCGATAGCAGGGCTTCGTTCCGGAAGCTCCGGGATTTGCAGATCTTGAATGCATCGTTCAACCGATTGGAGACACTTTCAGGATTAAATGCCAGCCACAACTTGACGCAATTGAATTTGCTGGGCAACCAGATCCGAGGTATCGAAGAGCTCCGGCCATTGCGGTCGCTTATTTCGCTAAATGTCAGCCGGAATAAGATTCATGGCAAATTGGACTTTGCAAGGTTCAATTTTGCCAATCTCCAGGAACTCAATATGGCCGAAAACATGGTCACGTGCGTGCAAGGACTCGAACATATTCCGAATCTACGGATTTTGAATGTCAACGAGAACAAGTTAAGCAAGCTAGTGTGTCAAAAACGACATGGAAAGTTGAAGAAACTTTGTGTGAAATTCAATTATTTGAGGTCCATCGATGTGCAGGATTTCCCCTATTTACGAATTCTTCGTATTGATGGAAACAGAATTGAAGCCGTGAATGGGCTTAAAAAACTTAAGTTTTTGCAGGAGTTTTCAGCCAGATGTCAGGTCAGTTCGGAAGTGGTGGAGTCCATTCTCCAGAGCGCACGTGATGTGATCAGCATGGATCTTTCTGGAGTTTCTACGATGGAGAGTGTTTTCCGAAAACATTGCAGTTTATCGTTCTTTAATTTGAACGTGTTGAACTTATCAGCAGTGGGTCTAACGGCACTCCCCTCTCAATTCGGAGACATGTTCCCCAATGTCCGGGAGTTGAATCTCAATTTCAACAAGTTTGAGAGTTTAAGCGGGTTGGCTTCACTTTGCAGGCTCCGCAAACTCTTTCTTCTAAGCAACAACATTTCCAGCATGGAAGATTTGGTGACGAGTCTTCAGAAGTCCCGCAAAAGCTTGGTTGTGCTTGACCTCCGGTTGAATGCACTTAATTTCCGGTTCTACCCTTACGTTTTTAGCCCTGACGAGCTTGACCATCGCATGGACGCCAAGATGCATATTACTGAAAGCCCGATCCCAATCCATGCCATAGACGATATTGAGAACTTCTCGATTCACTATAAAACAGTGAGCCGGAGCACGGCGGAGTGGCGGGACCGGGACCAGGCGTTTTTTCGGAGTTTGGTGCAGGACGGCAAGAAGAAGCACGTTCAGGACCGTATAAGCTACGAGAGTCTTTTATTGGAGTTTTTCACCAACCTCAGGGAATTGGATGGTACCCGGGTCTCGGAGGATGATCGGGTGCAAGGTATGCTGCCGCGGGATCTGCAGGAGCGAGAAAGCGAACGCAGTGAACGAAGTCAACAAAGTGAACGGGGTCAGAGAAGCGAGCGGAATCAGCCAAATGTGAGGGAGCAAAGTGAACGGAATCAAAAAAGTGAACGGAGTCAGAAAAGTGAACCGAGTCAAAAAAGTGAGTGGAATCAGAAAAGTGAACGGAATCAATGGAGAGTGCGGAATGTGAGCGGAAATAGCGGAAATGTGCGCGCTTATCAAAATTGAATTCCACCTTTACCCCCACCCACCCATCCAACACCTTTCTTACACCCACTTTTCTTAATTCTTTCATGGTATTATCCACTCGAATCAGTCTTCAATGGGAGCCTGAAGCACCCGAAGAATTAACCAATACCCTTGTTTTCACCAGCAAACAAGACCGGTTTGTGGATGTACGGGTGTACAAGGACAAATACCCATATGTGTGTGTGGGCAACCATGAAGAAGAAGTGGAGTCCTTTGAGAAAGTATTCCAATGGGTGATTGTGGGGGAAGAAGAGGAGTTGCGCGGAACAAATCGCGTGCGCTTCAACCACACCATCAACCTGGCTGAGATCATCGCATCACTCAAGCTCAAGAAACCATTGGCAGAGTGCAGGAGTCTTCCTGATATCGGGACGTTTTGGCCCATTGAAGGAAGTGAAGACCGTAAGGAAACGGGTGAAATGGTTAATCCAGAAACAGGAAAGGTGACTCCGTACGTGGAGATCTGGAGGTCTCTATGTCCAACAAGAACAACAACAACAACAGAGGTACGAGAGAGAACCCAGTCAAAAGAAGTAATAGGAGAAGGAAAAGGAAAAGGAAAAGGAAAAGAAGGGGCAGAAGGAGGAGAAAGAGAAGGAGAAGGAGAAGGAAAAGAGGGGGAAGAAGAAATTGAAGAGGTGAATATGGTGTTTGATATAGAGAGTGTTGGGGTGGAAGGACGGATCATTCGTCTAGGTAACTGGGTCCAGGGAATCGTATATGACTCCAATGATAAAGAACACCCTCTCAGTGTGATGCGCAGAGTGTATGAAGAGGGAGAGTGGAGGGACTTGATTCGGTACGGCAAGTATCAATTTCCAACATACTACGAGTCAAAGACGGGTCAAGCAAAAAGTCCCTGGACTCTCAAGGAATAAGCAGTATAAATCCGGTAGGTGAAACGTATACATCATAGATACAGATCAACATGAAATCAGTATACATCATAGATTAGTCATGGACAAGTATACATAAGAGAAGTATACATTAGAGAAATACATGTGGTAGACCAACATCATAGATACATGATAGATAAGTCATAGATTAGTCATAGATTAGTATACATGATAGATAAGTCATAGATTAGTCATAGATTAGTATACATGATAGATAAGTCATAGATTAGTATACACGATACAAGTCATAGATCAGTATACATGGTAAATGAGCAGGTATAGAGTATCAGTAGATAATCTAGTAGTCTAGTCAATTATACACTACATCAGTATGGAGTATCAGTATGGAGTATCAGTATGGAGTATCAGTATGGAGTATCAGTATGGAGTATCAGTATGGAGTATCAGTATGGGTACATCAGTATACTAATTATAGAGTATGGAGTATACTAGTATACATCCATTAGATGGTACCTCAGTTTCATGTTACCAAGCACTCAAATCTAGCAAGATACTCAGGCAGTTGGTATAGATCACGACGTAAGCTAGTACAAGTGAACAGTAGGTAGAAGGTAGAAGGTAGAAGGTAGAAGGTAGAAGGTAGAAGGTAGAAGGTAGTATAGTATAGAGGGTATGATATAGAGGGTATAGTATAGAGGGTATAGTATAGAGGGTATAGTATAGAGGGTATAGTATAGAGGGTATAGTATAGTATAGTGTTTGATCTACTTTAGATAGTGTCTAACTACTTCAGTATTTCCAGCCTACCTGTCTAATCTTTACAAAGGTTCCTTCACTTATGTAATACTTCGTATAGTATGTCAAAAATAGAGTAGACAGCATATCGGTCTGTTAGACTAGTCTACAATTAGTAGAGTCCAGTATGTAGTCCAGTAGATAGTATATCAGTAGGCATGTAATGAAGAAGTATATCAGTAGGCATGTAATGAAGAAGTATATAGTATATATATCATGACGAAGTCTATCAGTATATATAATGAAGAAGTATATAGTATACATACAATGAAGAAGTATATAGTATACATACAATGAAGAAGTATATAGTATATAAATAATGAAGAAGTAGATAGTATACATATAATGAAGAAGTTGATATGTTCTTTAATACATTAATGCCTAACTAAACCTATGTTCGTTGATGGTCAGTCAAGAGAGGAACCGGAGCAGCATATATAACGTTCAGAGAAAACGTGGCATTGGAAAAACTCTCCACTAGAACAATGGTAAGGAATATTCTGGAATATTCAAAAGGATAGCGTTTTGCAATGGTCATTGTGAGAATCGGACTGAGAGGCTCCATAATACTATTCATAGTTAGGGTCCTGCCTATGGTGGATCCAACAGGTCCATTGGTATTCTTACTAAAGACTAATCTAGAAATGGTGTGACGGTAATTACTGGTCAAACAATATATTATAGTAGAGTATTTATTAGAATATATATTCAGTATCATTAAAATCCATATCATATCAGTTAAGAGAATATGGGAAGATGAATAATATCATATGGCAAACTGTGGTGACATTCATTGTACCATTTGATGTATTTATCAGTGGATGTCTTTAAAACACCACGGGTTTATGCTTTACATACTAGTTCTACTGATCATAATTGTTTTTATAAGCATAAAAACCGTCCATCGACTTACTTGGAAAACGTCCATTGACCGATTTGAAAAACGTCACTTGACCGACTTGGAAAACGTCACTTGACCGACTTGGAAAACGTCACTTGACCGACTTGGAAAACGTCACTTGACCGACTTGGAAAACGTCACTTGACCGACTTGGAAAACGTCACTTGACCGACTTGGAAAACGTCACTTGACCGACTTGGAAAACGTCACTTGACCGACTTGGAAAACGTCACTTGACCGACTTGGAAAACGTCACTTGACCGACTTGGAAAACGTCACTTGACCGACTTGGAAAACGTCACTTGACCGACTTGGAAAACGTCACTTGACCGACTTGGAAAACGTCACTTGACCGACTTGGAAAACGTCACTTGACCGACTTGGAAAACGTCACTTGACCGACTTGGAAAACGTCACTTGACCGACTTGGAAAACGTCACTTGACCGACTTGGAAAACGTCACTTGACCGACTTGGAAAACGTCACTTGACCGACTTGGAAAACGTCACTTGACCGACTTGGAAAACGTCACTTGACCGACTTGGAAAACGTCACTTGACCGACTTGGAAAACGTCACTTGACCGACTTGGAAAACGTCACTTGACCGACTTGGAAAACGTCACTTGACCGACTTGGAAAACGTCACTTGACCGACTTGGAAAACGTCACTTGACCGACTTGGAAAACGTCACTTGACCGACTTGGAAAACGTCACTTGACCGACTTGGAAAACGTCACTTGACCGACTTGGAAAACGTCACTTGACCGACTTGGAAAACGTCACTTGACCGACTTGGAATATTTATAGTGGGGGATAAAGACACATTGCAAGCTATATGAGGTGTGGGTTGGGAATGTTACTGTCCATACTTTTAGTTAAGGTGTACAATACACTTTATTCTGTGTCATAAAGAACCAACATTCTTGTACCGATAACTTATTCAAATTTTATTATTATCTTGGTAAATCATATCAGAGTCTTTTTGGATACTATTCAAACCAGCGCAACAATATGTTTCAAACCAGACTAGCAAAATTAAGCAGACCAATAATTAAAAGAAGTCTCCTACTTACGACTTAGAAATTGTGAAGGATTAAGGATTGGAAATAAATTGTTTATGTGAAAGCTTTATTGAGTATTAAAAACTGTAATTTGTGGAACTATTGGGTTGCTTAATTTTGCTAGTGTGGTCTGAATCGTTTTGTCGCGCTGGTCTGAATCGTTTCGAGAAACACTGTACCAGCCTTTAAAAGGTGCTTATCTAACTATAACATAAAGCAGGCCCTCAATACAATGTAGTGTTATACTCTTTCATAGATTTATGTCTTATTGATACTATGTTGGTTTATGGTTCCTCAAGGAGAACAACCAAAAGAAGGTATATGGCTTTAGAGAGAAGGGTGGCTCATAGCAAAAAAACAACTCTCTATTAGAACAATGGCCTGCCTATCCTTGTACGAAGCATTACAACCAGGGTGATACGGTTGCATTGGTCTTCTATAGTATACTTCCACTCCCTACACTACCTGTAGTAGTAGTAGTAGTAGTAGTAGTAGTAGTAGTAGTAGTAGTAGTAGTAGTAGTAGTAGTAGTAGTAGTAGTAGTAGTAGTATGTTAGTAGTAGTATGTTAGTAGTAGTATGTTAGTAGTAGTATGTTAGTAGTAGTATGTTAGTAGTAGTCTGTAGTCTGTAGTGAGCAGTGAGTAGTAGTAGTATGTTAGTAGTAGTAGTATGTTAGTAGTAGTAGTATGTTAGTAGTAGTAGTAGTAGTATGTTAGTAGTAGTATGTTAGTAGTAGTATGTTAGTAGTAGTATGTTAGTAGTAGTAGTAGTAGTAGTAGTAGTAGTAGTATCAGTAGTAGCTATGTATTGTTAGGACAGAGTAGACTTCACGATACTTCTATACTTCACTCAAGCTTGCAAAGTGATGTAAGCCATAAACAGTATTCTTCAAGTCAGAGAGAAGAGCCTTTAATCAGTGGTACAGTATAACATAGGGAGTCTAGACTTTAATATCTACAGTGTTTTTCAAAACCATTCAAACCAGGACGGCAAAATGTTTGGAACCAGAACCAGCAAAAAACAAACAAACCAATAATTCAAAAAGTTTCGTACCCCTCCTCACAGTCTTTCAAATCAAATGACATAATGTTTCAAATACCAACTTTCAATAGAATTCAATATTCTGAATTCCTAAATTTGGAGACTGGTATGAATAATTTTGAAAAACACTGTACTACCAGTGCAGTGTAGTATAGTAGGAGTATAGTAGTGCACTGTGATAGTATGACATATTTGTATGTTATTATAGTATAGTTCTACAGCAGCTATTGTATAGTAGTGTACCATGGCGTAGTATAGTATAATAATGTGTTAGTATAGTATAATAATGTGTTGGTATAGTATAATAATGTGTTGGTATAGTATAATAATATGTTGGTATAGTATTGCACTGTAATAGAATAGTGGCACAATAGTGTGAGACCATAGAAAGTATAGTAGTAGTGTAGTAAGATACTCTGCTAGTGTCAAAGGTATAATAGTACAGTAGTATAGTAGTATAATGGTATAATAGTATAGTAGTAGTATAGTAGTATAATGGTATAATAGTATAGTAGTAGTATAGTAGTATAATGGTATAATAGTGTAGTAGTATAATGGTATAGTAGTAGTAGTATAGTAGTATAATGGTATAGTAGTCCAGTAAATTAGTAGGTGTGGTGTCTTGTGGTGTGGAGGGGATCACCGAGACTGCACCCGTGCACCTGCGTTGAACTTGCTTCCATCGCACCAAGATAACATTCTCATAGCCGGAAGGAAGTAATACACAATGTCCGTGGAAAGTTGGTATGTATTGGAGAAAAAAAAATTGCTTATAAGAGATATTTACTAACCCCAGGTTGTTTATCTTTGCCGTCATTGTCAATGCAGTGAACCTATTTAGTCAGGTGTTCTTCACCATCATGTACTCGGACTTGGAGAGTGACTACATCAACCCTATTGAGTTGTGTCACAAGTTGAACCCATGGTTCATCCCCGAGGCTGCTTTGCACGGTTGTTTGACTGTTCTTTTCTTGGCTAATGGTTTCTGGCTTGTGTTTTTGTTGAACTTGCCCTTGTTGGCATTTAACGTCAACAAGTTCATCCAGAAGAACCACTTATTGGACGCCACCGAGATATTCCGCACCTTGTCGAAGCATAAGAAGGAGAGTTTTGTCAAGTTGGGCTTTCATTTGTTGATGTTCTTCTTTTACTTGTACAGAATGATCATGGCTTTGGTGGGTGATGATTAAGAGCCCGGGGACACCCATAAATCCGGGTTGACGAACAACTGGGTTGACCAAAATCTGGGTTGACCAAAATCTGGGTTGACGAACATCCCGGTGAACGTGAATCCCGGTGGGACTCTTTCTTTCTGTTTTCTTTTGGGAGGAGCATGATCTTTTGTTGAGGCTGAATTCTAGTATAATATGATCTAGTGTTAGGACGAGCTAGTTGAGGCTGTGGTGAGCTAGTTTAATATGCCGATCCAGTAGCTAGTATGACCAGAATTGAATGTGCCTGTATATGTACAGTCGGACCTATCTCCCCTTAAAGTTCTAGACATAATAGATTACATTACGAATCCACTACTGATGATAGAGTAACTAGTTATGGGTCTACCCTTACACTACTAAACTAGACTATTCTATACTACACTACTATACTACACTACACTACTATACTACACTACACTTCCATAAGTTATTACCCTTATATACCAAACTACTATTCTATACTATACTACTATACTATGTTTAGCCAGACTCCGACGATGGAGGGAAACTTCATTATATTACTGAGTATAACACTAACTACAACATTATACACTTGAGTATACTATAATTATAAACTACAACACACTACACCATAAAACTGTGATACTGAATATACCAGGTTAGGACACATAGAAGGAGCTTTCAATCTGCTATGAGGTGTTTCCGTTGGTCTTGTGTTTTCGTAGTTTTAAGATGTGATCTATTTCCATGATATTGCTGCACCTTTCACTACACTAATCCATACTGCAGTGTATAATACGACTATAGTCTCGTTTTAGTATTACACTATACTAATAGAATCAAAAGGATAATACCAATTATTGAACGGTATTCCGTCTGGTGGCAAGATTTGTTATCTCCTTCACTTGTATGCTTCTCGAATCCACCTTTTTCAGCTGGTATAACGTTTGAGGTACACTTGTCAAGTCCATAATTCACCAAAAGAGCTTCAATATAATCACCCAAATGTAGTTTAGTGTATCCATTTCCCACCACAATGCTTATGCCTAGAACCGTCTTGGGTTCTCCTAAATCGTTCATTTGAAAGCTGCTGCTTAACATTTCCTTTTGTTCTTGACACATCATCTAAGCTGTTACCAACAACCGCTGTTACCAACAACCGCTGTTACCAACAACTGCTGTTACCAACAACTGCTGTTACCAACAACTGCTGTTACCAACAACTAATAGATCATCAACGTAGAGGGCTATTAGTGTGAATGAGGATTCAGTCTTCCTCAGGTAAATGCATGTATTTGCTTTGGTAGCTCGTTTGAATCCCATCTTGCTGATATGTTTATTTATCACTTGATTCCAAACAAGTGGGGCTTGCTTTAGGCCGTATAGGGAATTGTTGACTTTTAAGACATATTTTTCCTTGGAACCATTCTTGGCTTTTATTGAAATACAAATAGTATTAGACTGTTGTACACTTGATTATACATTACTTTTACCTACACTCCACCATACTGTATTACTAAATTATACATTACACTTAGTACACTACTTACTATGCTAGTTACTATACTAGTTACTACACTAGTTACTACACTTATTATACTACTTACTACACTACTTACTATACTACTTACTACACTAGTTACTATACTAGTTACTATACTAGTTACTATACTAGTTACTATACTAGTTACTACACTAGTTACTATACTAGTTACTACACTAGTTACTATACTAGTTACTATACTAGTTACTATACTACTTACTACACTAGTTACTATACTACTTACTACACTAGTTACTATACTAGCTACTATACTAGTTACTATACTAGTTACTATACTAGTTCCTACACTAGTTCCTACACTAGTTACTATACTACTTACTACACTAGTTACTACACTAGTTACTATACTAGTTACTACACTAGTTACTATACTAGTTACTATATGTACTATACTTACTATATAATGATTTTCAAAACTATTCGAACTAGGGGGGTAAAATGTTTGGAACCAAAACTAGCGAAAATTCTCGCATGACCACTAGTTGATATCATGTTATGGAGAGTAATTGATATCCTTGAATCATCACTTAAATAGTGAATTCATATCCATATGACAAGGTTTCATCAACTGTAGGCTGAATGTTCATAGATGTTTCAACCAATAAGTCAAAAAGTTTCGCACCCCTTCACTTCGCATAGTCTTTCAAACCAAAAGGTGTAATGTTTCACACCTACTTTCACTTATTGAATTCTTCAATATTCTGAATTCTTAAATCTGGACACTGTTTTGAATAATTTTGAAAACCACTGTATATAGGGCGTTGTATAAAAAATAAGCCCCCCTTCCCCCAATAAATACTATGAAATGAATGCATCAATATAGAAGGCAAAAAATGATGGAACAGCATATCTGATCCCACACCCTATATAGTATTTTTTTTCTTGTTGGTCGTGATGGTATTTTAATTCAGCTTCGTTTCAGATTTTAAAAAAAGTCAGATCGACCTGGACACTACTACTATGCTACTAAGTTATATAAGCCTCTCTCAGGTTTTCTTCTTCAAGGTATGTTTAATGAATTTAGTAACGGTGAGGTATTAAACGTGTTAACTAGAATTCATCAATACTATTACTGAGTACGACTACCACTGACTATTACCACTGACTATTACTATTACCACTGACTATTACTATTACCAATGACTATTACTATTACCACTGACTATTACTGAAAGCTATATGGGGTGTGTGGGGGGGGGGGGGATTACATTGGTTATTTTTCAAAGCTATTGTCCCTTATTTCCCACCCAATTTTAAGCCTATTTCCGAGGGTTTAGACGTATATAACCAATGCTTATTAAATGGTGCAAGAATTAAAGCATGCTTCATTTAATACGCAAAGCATGCCCCCGACTTAGGACGTAAAGCGGGCTCCCAACTTAACACTTAAAACAGGTTCCTACTTGGTATGTAAAGCAGACCCCCTACCTTATAATAGAAATTTAAGTGGTCCCCCCAATTAAGGTGCAAACGTTGTGTAACTTCTAAGCAGAGCCAAGCTTCCAAAAGCCTGATAAACCTGTAAAACTTAGTGTAGCTCAATTTGTCATACCCCTTTCAGCCACTATATGTAGATTAAAATTAAAATGGCTTAAATCAGCAGTTACAACCCTTTTGTTTTTTTTGGATCACACCTATATTAGCTTCAGCCCTAGAAGAATATAGACTGACTAATTGTGTTACTACTGACTAATTGTGTTACTACTGACTGTCACTATTACTACTGAATATTACCACTGACTTTCACTATTATTACTAACTATTACTACTACTGACTTTCACTATTACTACTAACTATTACTACTAACTATTACTACTACAGACTTTCACTATTAATTCTAACTATTACTACTACAGTCTTTTTGAATACTATTCAAACCAGCGCAGCAATATGTTTCAAACCAGACTAGCAAAATTAAGCAGACCAATAATTAAAAGAAGTCTCGTACTTACGACTTAGAAATTGTTAAGGATCAAGGATTTGAAATAAACTGTTTATGTCAAGTCTTTACTAAGTCTTAAAAACAGTAATTTGTCGAACTATTGGGCTGTTTGTATTTTTCTAGTGTGGTTTGAATTGTGTTGTCTCACTGATTTGAATACTTTTGAAAAACACTGTACTGAGTTTTACTATTATTGACTATCACTATTGACTATTACTACTACTAAATTTTACTACTGACTATTACTACTACTAACTTTTACTACTGACTATTACCACTGACTATTACCACTGACCATTACTACTATTAACTATTACTACTGACTTTCACTATTGACTATTACTACTACTAACTATTGCTACTGACCATTACAACGGAATATTACTACTGACCATTACAACGGACCATTACTACTATTGACTATTTGTTAGACTCCGGTTACGTCAGGTACTCTAGTTACTATGGTAGGGCACTACCTATGGTGGATCTAACACTATTACTACTGACTATTACTACTGACTATTACTACTGACTATTACTACTGACTATTACTACTAACTATTAGTACTACTGAGTTTTACTACTGACTATTCCTTTTACTACTGACTATTATTTACTAACTATTACTACTGACCATTACTACTTTTGTTCCTACTGTCCACACAAACTTCTTTCGATACTTAACATCCCTGACGTTTTCCTTCAGTACCGATAAGATAAGGAGGGAATCCGTGTGCCTTTTCTAGTTTATCAACCTGGAACTCCCAAGAATGCTACTGAGTTGCCTCCCACCTATGTTAACGGCTAACTATTACTACAGACTATTACTACTAACTATTACTACTATTGAGCTCTACTATTATTGACTATCACTATTGACTATCACTACAGACTAATACTACAGACTATTACTACTGTTTGATTCTTATAACCACGTTGATTACCTAATTGAAACTATATTCATTGATGATTCCTTAAGAAGAGGAATCTGTTACTAATAAATAGTCTACCGAAAGGTAGCCGAAGGGGAGTAGTATCTGGGTGCATTGGATTCCGATAAACTGGACATAAACTGGACTGGGCACTTGAGCTTAATACCTATATGGGTTTTACTCCACCCATGTTGGAGCTAACAACTACTGACTATTACTATTACTGACTATTATTATTACTGACTATTACTATTACTGATTGTTACATACTATTACTGATTGTTACATACTATTACTGATTGTTACATACTATTACTGATTGTTACATACTATTACTTAGTATAGGATTGTTATCAAAGTACTCATGTCCTAATTTAGATACACTGGACTTACCGGATTTCATAACCTCACATACATAATCTAGCTGTTGCCTCTAAATACTGACACTGATCCGATATATATAATACCTGATCCGGTATATATAATACATGATACATGGTACCTGACCTCATTCCTGAATAGGTTAATAGTCATGTGACCAAATAGTTCCTATACTCACGATTGGTGGAATAAGATAAGGTCATAAGTTAATATAGATTTCATTAGTGAAATATTATGATGAGTCAATGAACCTTTAGGGTGGTGGAGTGTATAAGGGTAGGATCAATGAAGTGTATCTTTTCTCCTGCATGAAACCCACTTTCTATCAATTCACAATTCAATCCAGATTCATCAAGTTGATGCTTCTTGCTTTTTTCAATGTTTCTGTCCCTGAAGTTCTCCTAGACTCTTCACCACAGACTGCAACTGTGCAGGCAAACCATAGTTTGTATTCAAAACCCTCTGGAGATCCGTAAGAGACAGCATCACGTGCGCACTCAAGTCCGGAGCCTGGGATTCTCCCAGAATCGCCGTTTTTAGCTCTCCAATTGCTCCCACCATATGCATGAACTCATGATGTTTCTCCTTCATCTCATAATACTTCCTGCGCTCCACCGCTAGTTCTGCGCCTACCAGCGAGTGTTTTTTCTGGAGTTCCAAAATGCTCCTACGAACCTCGTTTTTTTTCCTCTGCACACTGGCCAAGTCGTGGGAAATGTCGCCCACACTGGAGTGCAAGTCCAGTAAATGGTCGAGGTAGAACTTGAGATGGGCCTTGAACTCGGTCAACACCACGTTTTCACTAATAACTTCATTTGCCGATGGACGAGGCGAATGATCATCCACAAAATGTTTTAGTACGTCCAAAGTAGTGAGGTTGAACCGCCGGTCACGTGTGCTGGCCGTATATAACCTTTCTGAATCGATGGTCAAGGGGCGCTGTTTTCCTTTGGAATTCAGCCCTAACAGTCGGGCCCCTGTATGTTGTTCGGGCTTGGCCTTATGTGCAAGAAGAAGGGCCATGGAACTAAAAGGTTTGGGATTTATGATTTTGGAAGGCTCAGACACGTGACTCTTCCGAACCGTTGGCTTATCCACCACTCTTCTAGACCTTCGAGTGACTGTGGTTGTCTTTTTTTGGGCTTCACCTTTTTTAGGCCGGCCTCTTTTTCGCTTGGCTGGTTTATCTTCCATGACTTCTTGTTTGATGGAGTCGGCCTCGCTTGAATGTAGTCCCTTGTGATCCTTATGTATAGGGTCTTCATCGAAATCATAATCCAATCCAGAATAATCCATATGATTGGAAGAATTTGGTAGATCATCTTTGGTAGCTTCAAGTTTAGGAGGGTTGTTTGTGTGCAGGACACGATAATTCAAAGGTTTTAAATCGTCTTCATCATCTTCATCGGAGCTAAATGTCAATTTCCGCTTTTCTCGTAGACCTTCACCGGAACGGTTATGATGTTTCTGTTGACTGGAACGTATTTTGGAAGGACGTTTATCTCTTGAAGGTATAGATGATTGATTCAGATTATCCAGAATATGGTTGTCTAGAATATGGTTGTCTAGAATATGGTTGTCTAGAATTTGATTATCCAGAATTTGCTCTTCCAGAACTTGCTTTTCCAGAACTTGCTTTTCCAGAACTTGCTTTTCCAGAACTTGCTCTTCCAGAACTTGTATCAAAGGTTCCTCCTCTTGGTCATCCCATGGTGTATCCTCCGGCTTCACAGGGTCAGAATCGTGTTTCCCATCTGAAGACAGAATATTGAGCAGGTCAACCTTGATCTCCCGGTTCCTGCAGTTAGTCACCATCCGCTTTGTTTGGTAAAATCCTCCTAATGCTTCTTTTTGGCTGGACTGGTTACATACCCTGAGCCTCTTATTCGGGCCTGTCGCCGTGTGTACTGGTCTATAGAAGGCATGTTGTTGGAGTAAGTTCGCGCACCACTGATAAACAGAGAGTAATATTGACTGTGAACAGAGAACAAAGCTCAGTGTACACAATATATTTATTATAGATTATGAATACAGTTTCATTGTGATAGATCATCATTAGGGTATGAGATTATTTGTTTCAGGGTATCACACTTAAGAGATTCAGTATGAATTTGGGATTATTGTGGTGAACTGATTAACAGGTGTATTTTCCTGCAGACAACACACCACACTCCACACAATACAATACAATACCCTGTGAGTAATGTGAGTAATGTGAGTAATGTGAGTAATGTGAGTAATGCGAGTAATGCGAATGATAGTACTGGGTAAGAATAGTACATTATACACAAGATACCTAGTTAGTTAGTGGTAGGAAAAAACACTTGAAAGAGAGTATGGTGATGTTCAGTCACATCACTTTATCCACCATCTTTATTATATAGTGTACACTGTACTACGGTGATTTTGAAAACTATTCAAACCTCCGCAGCAAAATGTTTCGAACCACACTTGCAAAATTAACCAAACCAATAATTCAAAAAGTGACGTACCCCTTTTGCACAATCTTTCAAACCAAAAAGTCATGATGTTTCATACCAACTTTCATTCACTGAAAACTTCAATATTCTGAAACCTTAAATCTGGACGATTGCCTCCTCTGTTCTACATTTGGGAGTCTTGAGGTACCAATCAAGGTTGCAGTACCAATCAAGAGGTCAAAACGGAAAGGAACATGAAGTGATATGAATTTCTATTGGTGGTGAGAGAAAACCATTTCGAGGGGGATAGAGCTCTATTTATATTCTTTGTTCGCAACAGCCCCTCATTTGCCCCCACTCTCTGATTTACAGCCATTCGCTCTCTTTTACAGTCATCCGCTTTTACAGCCATGCGCTCTTTTACAGCCATCTGCGCACCGCAACATATAAGAACAGAGACCCCCACCATTGAGACCATTTTTTATACCACTCTCTAGGCCATTACTTATACCATTGTTTAAACCAGAAGTTCCATACTATCATGAAATATACACAAGAGCAAATTGCTAGAGTGCATGAATTGATATCTGAAGATATATATCCGAAGACATGATTGGTTTGAAGACCTTGTTTGGGGTTATGTGGATTGGTTTGTTTAATTTTGCTATGTTATTTAATAAGCAACATCCGATTAATTGGTAGTGAATGACCAGTTAATTACAATAGAACAGGATGGATGGATCAAACCAATATACCAAAGTAAAACACTTACGTCTATTGGAAAGGATATATTGAAACCGTTAGATCTGTGATGGGCAGGGCACTACCCATAAAAGTATATTATGAAGCCTGGCCTGAGTCGTCTAATCCTAACAATAGCCATTCCAGAATACCACCTCCTCTGTCTCCATGGTACAAATCAGCAGGTTGAAATTGTGAACATCTGAGCGATACAAAATAATCAGTACTTTCACATGCAGTCCATGTACATGTAGAGAAATCAGTCCAAGTCATTGGTGAACATTAGTACCACTACACTAATTATATTGGTGGGTCTGGTGTGAGGAGACATGTTGGTATGTCCTCCCTCAGTTGATATATACTTTTTTGGTGGTGTTATAAAATAGCGAAAGCTTGTCCTTTTATATTGAGGTGAGCCTTCACATGACCGAAGTCACGTGAGTGACTGCAGTATAAGAGAAACAGCAAGAGCTGCTTTCTCATCAGTACAACAGTTTCAAAACCTCTTATGATTAAATCAATCCAGTGGATACACCCTTCACCAACGAGGTTGTCTGGGTCGTGCGCGACTCATAAAAGAAGTGATTGATTGATTGATTGATGGAAATTGATTTGGTTACCAGAATCTACAGCATTGTGAAGTGTTTTTATCACTTTATTAAAGTATCATAAAGAAAATATCATACATTAAGCGCTTATTGCTGGGAGAAGTGCTCCAACAAGATGTTTCTCTCCTCAGAGTCAGCACCCCAGTTCTTGACAACAATACAAGAAGCACCAACAACCTTTCTAGCGTTACCTTCTCTGTCCAACTGACACAAACCGGCCCACTCACCCAACAACTTGGCGTCGGAAACCTTGATCAAAGGAATCTTCTCGTCACCCTCGTTACACAAACCCTCAACCAACTTGGTGATGGAGTCCTCGGTAACAGAGTCACACAAGACACACAATTGGGCCTCCTTTCTAGAAAGAGCCTTGGAAGCCTCTCTCAAACCTCTGGCCAAACCATCGTGAACCAAAGAGGTTCTCAACACAACCTTCAAGGCATCCTCGATGGAAATAGAAGACTCTTGTTGCTCAACGGCAACCTCTTCGACGACTTGTTGTTCTTCGATATCAGACATTATGGACTTCTTCGTCAGTATACTGCTCAGTGAAGAAGAAAGAAAGGTGCGAAGTATATAATTTTTCGAGTGGACTGCGAGCGCAGGCGCCAGTGCAGGCGTGCGACCGCACGAACCTAACCTGAGAGTGCAACCCACATTAGGTGCGAATATCATTAGGGCTCAAGCCCTAACTTACCTCAGTCAATCTTCCCTCAGTCAATCTTCCCTCAGTCACCTCAGTCAATCTCTCCTTCCGCACTCCCTCTCAGTCTTGCACAAAATCTACCATCCCCCCAAGGTCACCGCCTCAAAATACATCAATACTGCATCCACCACCTACCATCCCCTCAAGGCGACCACCACCATCACCACCATCACCACCGAGTCTACTCACACCATACAAAACAAATTGTCACTTTATAAAAAAAATAGTCACTTTACAAAAAAAAAATTATACACTATTTAAATATATAGAACCACAGCCACACTCAACATTAATATTAATAATATTATTATTTTTAATTTTTATTTCTGAACCACTTTTAAATCCTCTCTATTACCTGTGTGGAATGTATGTAGACCGTAAAGTCTAGGGATGGTTGTGTGGTGACTACTGGTTTGTTGATTTGTTGATTTGGTGATTGGTGATTGGCGATGATGGGTGATACTCATTAAATATAGTAGTTGGGATGAAGAAGAGCGCGGTGGGTGCGGGACCTCAGTTCATTCCGGATCATGGCATACGCATTGGCTGCAAAACTTAAAGTCAAGTCCTTTAAACCAGGCTTCCCACTAGGCTTCTACTCACTACTACTACTACTGCTACTACTACTACTACTACTACTACTACTACTACTCACTACTCACTACTCACTACTCACTACTCACTACTCACTACTCACTACTCACTATTACTACCAACTACTGACTACTGACTACTGACTACTACTACCAACTACCAACTACTGACTACTACTACTGTACTGACTACTGTATTGACTACTGTACTGACTACTGTACTGACTACTGTACTGACTACTGTACTGACTACTGTACTGACTACTGTATTGACTACTGTACTGACTACTCACTATTACCAATACCATTGCTATAGAATAATACGAACTACTATACTACTGTACTGACTACTAGTACCAACTACAAATACACGTATGGTGGTAACTAATGTTACCTGGTCCAAATAATATCAAGTGATACTTGAATCATGTACTTGGGTCATACTCATATATACCTATAGTAATACTGAGTGATAGTCATTGTAGTACTTCAAGAATTATAACAGGAGCATCAAGTAGTAAGTCTAAATATGTGAGTTGAAAGAATGATGATTTCTCGAACAACTTGAAACTGATGTCTGACTTGGTATACACCGTCTACTACATTATTATTGATTGTCACTTTTCATTGCCAACTTTGTTCCTCAAGCCTTTAATACTGGACTCTATAATGACTCTCTTGACCATAACATCTTGACCATAACATCTTGACCATAATACCTTGACCATAATACCTTGACCATAATACCTTGACCATAATACCTTGACCATAACATCTTGGCTATAGCATCTTTGAAGACCTGTACACATATCAGATCTTTTTCTATTTTGTGTCTTTTTTTGTTCTTTCTTTTTTGTTCTATCTTTTTTTGGTCTGTTGTTCTTTATTTCTGAAAGTACAGCTTCACAAAAGTATTTAAACCAGATCGACAAAATGGTTCAAACCACACTAGCAAAATTAAACAAACCAATAGCTCAAAAAGTTTCGCACCCCTTCACGCCGTCTTTCAAACCAAATGACATAATTTCTCAAACACCAAGTTTCATTAGAAATCAATATTCTGAAATCTTAAACCTGAAGGCTGGTTTGAATGATTTTGAAAGACATACTGGACCTGCAAAATTAAACAAACCAATCTACATAACCCTAAACAAGGTTAGGTACATGTGTTCAATTATTTAGGTCGATATTGAGAAGTGAAGTTCCTTAATGGCTGCCGGTATCAATTCGTTTCCTGAGGAGCCACAAAGATCTGGAGAATTTTCTGCCCAAAAAGGTTAAATACCTAAAACAGTCGGTTTTTGTTTTTTGTTTTTTTTTGCAACCAAAGGTCAGCCGATTCCAATCTGTGTTCAGTCTCCTCAGTGTCCTTTCAAGACTTTGGGGTTTGATTATCTCTTGAGCACTTTTAGGTCAGCTGGTATATGAATACCGTCAACTGGCTAGCACAAAAGCTTGATAATAACCGAGTTTAAGTATAATGTTCCAGATGAAATCTACCTCTAGATCAAATCTACCTCTAGATGAAATCTAGTGTCACCATTTCTGACCCATGTTGTTTAGCCGAATGTTGTTTAGCCGAATACTTACTTGAGTGTAAACACTGGGCCTCTCCTAAGTGTCTTTCAATTGAAAGCTGCTGCTCATCTTTCAGTCATCTAAAACACATCTTTGAACTGTATTCAGATAACACGATAGTTGTTTTCATTTGCTTCTTAACAATAGTTCATGTTTCTTTCCGTTTGAACCCTTGATTGGTTCTGCAAAAGACTCAAAAGACTCAAGAGACCAAAAGACCAAAAGACTCAAAAGACCGAAAGACCAAAAGACCAAAAGACTCAAAAGACCAAAAGACCAAAAGACCAAAAGACCAAAAGACCAAAAGACCAAAAGACCAAAAGACCAAAAGACCAAAAGACCAAAAGACCAAAAGACCAAAAGACCAAAAGACCAAAAGACCAAAAGACCAAAAGACCAAAAGACCAAAAGACCAAAAGACCAAAAGACCAAAAGACCAAAAGACCAAAAGACCAAAAGACCAAAAGACCAAAAGACCAAAAGACCAAAAGACCAAAAGACCAAAAGACCAAAAGACCAAAAGACCAAAAGACCAAAAGACCAAAAGACCAAAAGACCAAAAGACCAAAAGACCAAAAGACCAAAAGACCAAAAGACCAAAAGACCAAAAGACCAAAAGACCAAAAGACCAAAAGACCAAAAGACCAAAAGACCAAAAGACCAAAAGACCAAAAGACCAAAAGACCAAAAGACCAAAAGACCAAAAGACCAAAAGACCAAAAGACCAAAAGACCAAAAGACCAAAAGACCAAAAGACCAAAAGACCAAAAGACCAAAAGACCAAAAGACCAAAAGACCAAAAGACCAAAAGACCAAAAGACCAAAAGACCAAAAGACCAAAAGACCAAAAGACCAAAAGACCAAAAGACCAAAAGACCAAAAGACCAAAAGACCAAAAGACCAAAAGACCAAAAGACTCAAAAGACCGAAAGACCAAAAGACCAAAAGACTCAAAAGACTCAAAAGACTCTCAAAAGACTCTCAAAGGTAGTACATACAAGGCAATCCTCCAGATTTTCCAAGATTTCAGAATATTGAATTTTTCAATGAATGTCTTCAATGAAATGAAAGTTGATGTGAAATACATTCCGCCATTTGCTTTGAAAGAGTATGTGAAAGGGTATGAAACGTTTTGAATCATTGGTTTGTTTAATTTTGTCACGCTGGTTTTGTTAAAGTTTTGGTTTTCTTAGACCAATAATTTATGCCACTGTCGTGTACTAGGAAGTCGGTGATATTCTGGTTACTGGTGATACCGCTCAACCAAAAGCGGAATCCCCTCTATATATACTTGGGATTCCCTGGACTCCTTGTTCCTGCACCACACCACTCAAATTCCTTGTGTGAAGTCAAACTGACTACTCTTGACACCAAGACCCGGATACAATACTAGTACTAATCTGCACTCATGCGTTCCTCGGAACCTTATAAGGCTTGTCCAATTTCGTTATACTGCAGGTAACATATTGTCTGCATACAAGGGCCAGCACATATTCACTTGTTCAACAGGTTTGAATAGTTTTAAAAAAACATTGTAGTACAGTGTGATAGTAACAAAGTGTAATATTAACGTAGTAGTGTATTACAGTATAATATTAACGTAGTAGTGTATTACAGTATAATATTAACGTAGTAGTGTATTACAGTGTTATATTAACGTAGTAGTGTAATAGTGAATAGAACAGACTGTACAGTGTACCTGTTAGCTCATGACAGGATGTAATGGTAAGAGTGCGACCGACCAGTAATATTTTCCAACTCCTCACTAATTCACTGATTTCATATAATTACAGTAAGAGACAAGAAATATTATTTACTATTAAATCCAGACAAGAACTTCTCTATAGTATATTCTGTGATTGTAGGTCGATTTATCAGTGGTATCTGGATGAGTGGTATCTGGAAGAGTAGTATCTGGAAGAGTAGTTTGTGGAAGAGTAGTTTGTGGAAGAGTAGTTTGTGGATAAGTAATATCTGGATGATTAGTTTCTGGATGATTAGTATCTGAATAAGTAGTGTATGGCTGAAAAGCGGTAAGGCAGAGACGACTCACAAGACTTGCAGAGCTTGGAGAAGGTAGAGATTCCCACCGGAACCGGGGTCATCCAACACCTCTTCACGGATCTCAAGTCCGACTTGGGCAAGGTTACCATGGACGAGTGGGAAAACCTTCCCCTGGTTGGAGATCTCACCTCAAAAACAAGAGGCAAAGAGTACTAGAATAGAAGTTGCAAAAGTCATATGCAGCCCCAGATGCACTTATAGCCAGTTCTGGGTCTGGGTGTGAAACTGGATCTGGCTCTGAAACTGGATCAATGCAGGTGCAGACCAATGGCAACGAGAACAATAACATCAAGCTTTCGGATATAATAATAGAAGAGTGAAACCAATGAAGTCTTGCACTCTCACTCCATGTCGTACGCTCACTCCATGTCGCACTCTCACACCATGGAAAGCACACACCATGGAAAGTAAATACCATGGAAAGTACACACAATACACAATAAAGTCATGCCAGTGTGCCTTGTTCGGAAAAGAGTTGTCTCCATACCCTAATCATGCAAGAAGTACATACAGGTGGTATTAAAGTAATATATATATATCATTCACCATTCACCATTCACCTATTATAAATTCGGAAGTTGTGTCTCTAATGTGAAACTCTATTGTGAAACTGCTTTAAAAACTTCGTTAAGTTAAAAGAGCGTTTCATTCACCTATAAATCTATTCTCGACCAGCCAGAGGAAGCAGCTCCATGACTGACTGCTGCAACAATATCCATTTTTTGTTGAGATGGGTCAAATGATGACTTGCAGTGGGCATTTCGGCAACGTATACAGGTGGGCCGTGGTTTTGGTGCCATGTCTTCTACTACCATAAATAATGTACCATAAATAGTGTACCATAAATAGTGTACCATAAAAGTTCACCATAAAAGGTCACCATAAAAGGTCACCATAAAAGGTCATCATAAAAGGTCACCATAAAAGTTCACTAAATGATATCTTTAAATACCAACAACTAGTTCGATATCAATATTCACCCTCTATTATGTCATATTACTCTACTTGTTTCTTAGGTAATATTACAGTTAAGAGAGAAAGAAAGAAGGGAGAACGAAGGGAGAAATCAATGAAACGGACTGGAAGTATATAAATTAATTTTGAAGCTAGTGTATAAGTATATAAGTGAAGCTGAATAGAGGTTGAATTGTTGGATAGAGGTTGGACGGTGAGCATGGGAGTTTTTGCAGCTTTGATTCCTTGCAACTTTGCATCTTTGCAACTTCATAGCTACCTTGAATGCCTTGGCTTGCTTGTTTTCCGAGTATACAGTCACATAGCACTGACCAACCCACCGTCCCAAAACCATAACACCAGGAACCAAACCTTGGTATATATTAATATGTTTTTTTTTTTTTTTTTTTTTTTTTTT
>NLAW01001443.1:0-13662 GCA_002370915.1 Metschnikowia lochheadii | reverse complement strand
TTTAATTTTTTTTTTTTTTTTTTTTTTTTTTTTTTTGGTTTCCTTTGGTCTTTGTTTCCTTTGGTTTATTAGTTCTGGACTCTTTTTTTTTTTCGTTCTTTTTTTTTCTCTCTCTCATAAATAGTGCCTAGAGTTCCATGTCATGGGCAAACGTCTCGTGGTGAGAATCGTAGTCGGAGTCATCTATGGCCAGCTCGGCCAGCATGCCACGGTCAATGGGGGCCGCGTTCCGCTGGGGAGATGCTTCATATTCCTCGTCCTCGTCCTCAAAGTCAATCATAAAGAAATCGTCGCTGGACCCAGCGATGCGCTGGTACAACAACTTGACCTCCCCCACAATTCCGTCATAGCTCAACTCCAGCGATGGCATGTTCAGGAAAATGATATCGTCGGAATCCTTGACCAGCAAACTGGAGATGTTGAGTTTAGAGCTCTGTTCCTTGGACAAAACATTGGAGAGGTCGGGGTTTATGTACGTGGCCTGGACATACCCAATCTTGCACACAATATCCAAGTTTTTCTTGGGCACAAACGATTGCAAGGATTCACCAAGCTTGAATGAGTTGACCAACTTGGGCGTGCCTTGCTCATCCACGGAGAAGTCATTTTCATCAAGCACTTCATCGAGATTGGTGGCACTTTCCCGCAAAATGGCGCTTTCCATCTTACTGAATGCACTCTCCAAGTCCTGTTTGGCCTTGGTGGCATTCTGCTCGCACGTATGCAGGTACCAGATGGATTCTCCTTCAGGACACACGCCAGAACCTCCGTTTTGAATCACCACTTGTACGGAATGCTGGTTATGAGTGGGCAACGAATCGGGAGGAAACACAACCACGGCAGAAGATTCTTTCTCCGTCATCCATTCTTTGCAATCGTTACGGAGGATGGTTATGAGCCTCGTCACCGTGAATTGTGGTAATTTCTCCTCCAATTCCGCATAACTGGTAGCCAAGAACTTGGGGATTTGGGTAGGAGACACCACGATCTTCTCGTTGATCTTAACTGTAGATCCATCATCGAACTTGGCAGTCTTAGCCTCCGGGTCAAAGTCCACGAGTTTCGTATCGAGCTTATACGTTGTTCCAGCAACTGCAGCACTTCGACAGAAACCCTGCGAGAGTTCACCCGGGCCTCCATACTTCAGCACCATCACGGGGAAGTTGCCGTAAACATCAAAAGACACCAAGAACCGTTTCATACGCGCCACGGCCTCTGGTGTCCGCGTATCTTTCTTATGGCAGAGACCAATGGAGTATATGAGCTCATCGGCTTGGGGCAGGTGCAAATTGAAGCAATTGGCAAGAAAGTCTGCTATAGGAGTCTTTGAATTCTCCAAAAGAAGCAGTTTCTTATCTGGGTCATTATTATCCTGCAAAATAAACTTCAAGAACTTCATCAACGAGCGTTTGGTGTTCAACGACATGGATTGGTCCGTGAAGATCTCTTCCTTAGTGGTATTAGACAATTTGGACTTGAAGTTATCGTTTTCAAACACGTGGAAATTGGACAAACTTTGGAATTCCAAATACTTGTACACTCTGCTTTGCAATAACAAGGCCAAAAGGTCCAGCTGGGTGAACATGACGCGTGGGTTCAAGTCCACTCCATAATCCTTACTACTAAAACCATTAGTAGCCTTACCTCCCGGCACATATATCTGGGCATCCAGGAAATGTTGCACCTTGCCCAGGTTGACCTCCACACACCATTTTTTCAACTGGTCGATGGTCATAGTGGAGCTGGAATCGCCATAGTATGAGTTTGCATCTATATGAAGCACCTCAACACCTTGCCATGAAAGAGCAGCGGCCAAAATGGATTCCACCAAGCCAGTGCCCACGATCAAAATGTCGCAATGGTCGATTTTGAGACTATAGTTGTTGGGTTTCTCCAACCCCGACAATTGAGGAATCACCAGAGGTGTATACGACGCACTGGGGCGGCGTTCGGCCATAGATTGCCTTCTCTCTGACTTTCTAAACGCCGGCATAGTAGGAACAATAATTTCTTTTTAGTAATAATAAATCCACTAATAATAATCCACTAAAGATGAATCCAATAAAGATGAATCCACTAAATATGAAAGACTATCTTTTAGTTTTTTTAGGAAAAAAAAAGTATTAGATATTCACGTGGTTGTCACTTTTAGTATTCACGCGATTATGACTTCTGTTTATCACTTCTGCTTGTCACGTGGAGATCACTTGTGGTTGTCACTTTGAGTTGTTAAAAAGTGTGGCTGGAAACACGACCTGAGTGTTGACTAATCCGGGTATAGATAGGTTAAGTTATAGATTTGAAGTAGAATATATTGGGAGGGGGGGTCTTCCTGCACACTGCGGCCGTATTCTTTTTAAGAAGATCCGTACACTCGGCTATAATTCAAGGGGGTGGTACTGTGTACTAGAAAGTTGCACTATTGCAAGTGTGTACCGTGCTTTTTTGAAAGGTGGTGGTGGATAGTGGCTTGTTTGGACCGGAGGTTTGGTAGGCTATGACTCGCGCTAAATATTTTTTTTTTTCTGCGCTATACGCACTGATCTGAATAAGCCCAGAATGCCCTCGTTATGGACCCTGCAGGTGCAACCTAGGGTCGATCCGATCCGGGCAGATCTTAAAACAAAAAAATAAAGGGAGGGGAAAAAGAGGGACAAAGAGCAAATTAGGGCTTTGGGTGGGGAACAATAGAAAAAGAGGGGGAATAAAAAAAAAAAAAAAAAAAAGGGGGGGGAAAAAAAAAAAAAAAGGGGAAAAAAAAAAAAAAAAAAAAAGAGGGGGGGTAATTACGGGGGTCTATTTATATTTTTCTTTGGGGGGAGGGAGAGGAGGGAGTCCGCTTTGAATCGCGGAGGTACGGGTCTCGCTATAACATTGGACGACAGTCTATACTGATTAATTAACGCGCTTTAGCCACGGTGCAGCTGCGGTGCACTGACTCTAGACTCAGTGTGTGTGGAAATGGGAAAATGGGAAAATAGGAAAATGGAAAATTGAGGTGAGAGAATTTTTTTTTTTCTTTTTGGCTGGTTTGGATTTGACGGTGTACTGGTGTGCCTTCAACACGTGACGCCAAGAGTTCCACATTCAGTTCAGTTGAAACAAGAAACGGCTTTACTTGTCAATTGGTTATGAGCACGCATCGTGTCGATTGTTACTCTCCTATATATAGCTCATGAGTCATCCTAGCTCTACTGCAATACAACTGCAATACTTGAAGACAATAAAATGTAGTACTACAATACCTACTAACAATAGACACTATTGTAAGATTTCTTGAGTTAGTATGCATTTATAGAGACAATTAGACCCTATTCTCAGACTACTACTCACTACCATACATGAACTAGATTAGCCTTTGAGTAGTCTTGGATTATGAACTGGTTATTGAGAGAATACTCCAGTAAGGGACAGGTTTGAATTTAAAGTTGGAGTGAAAGTAAAAAAAAAGATTGCAGCACCACAATTTCACACATGGTCTCCCACTGCATTACTCACTGTGGCCCTAAGTGGCTTAACTAACGTTGATCGGACGGGAAACAGTGTTTTCCACTTGGTATGGCCGCAACCAAAAGTCAATTTGTTGGGTTAGTCCTGAGACTATAATTTATCTATCCACAAGTTTATCAGAAATCACTCGTTTCTTTAGAAATTTAAAAGATTTGAAAACAAAACGCTTTCCGTATCTTGATTGAAACCAGGATACGGTCAAGGTTTAGTGTATAGAGACTGTTCGGGATTCAGAAAAGTCAAAAATTGGTATTACTATATCCTGGAAAGGTATCCTTTACATTTACTAACAACTAAATAAAACCATAGACTTCTCTCTGTGCCATGAGACTCATTAGAGTACTGAAAATTAGTATGCAGAGTAATACGGAGTAAGTGGCATCTATTAGTGAGTAGTGGTGTGATGGAACAGTTGAAATAGAGTAGTACAAGAGATAGGAATCTGCACTACTGTACCAGAATTTCAACCCACTGTTAACACTCTTATAAAGCAAAAAAGGTAAGGTTTTACTACTCACTACTCACTACTCACTACTCACTACTACTACCACTACTACCACTACTACTACTACCACTACCACCACTAAGTACTGTTAGAGCCACTACTAGTACTATTTATTACTACTACTACTACCACTACCACCACTAAGTACTGTTGGAGCCACTACTAGTACTATTTATTACTACTACTACTACTACTACTTACTGTTAGAGCCACTACTAGCACTATTTGTCAGTACTACTGACTACTGACTACTGACTAAAACTAGGTTTAAGGTTAGGACCAAGACTAGGACTAATACTAGAACTAAAACTGAACTCCAATGTATCAGATACAGGACCAGACTAATACCGGTATCACTGAAGCCAGTACTAGGCCCATCGTTCCAATCTCTTGAATCCAGTTGTACTTCATAAGGATCACTGGATTAATGATTGTTCAATGGATCCTGTAAATGGAGCAACCCTTTCCATAACCATTATCTCGGTAATTCCAGATCCTGTTCCTGTTCCTGTTCCACTCCTGATTCAGCAGCTGAAGTGTCAGTTTGTATCAAATACCAACCCAGTCAAGAATATGGTCACATATCGGAAATTGTGGCGGTGGTGTCGGCAACGGCAGCCACGGTGTTAGTAGAAGTGGAGGTTTGAGACACGTTTGGAATCACAAATCACAAAAGGTTCGGACATTTCAGTAGAAAATGGCAAAAATTGGCTTGACGAAGACATTTCGTATGTATAGATATTTAGGGGGTATGATTTTTTTTTTTTTTTGTTTGAATAAAGCTGTGAAGCGTGTAGTAGTGTCGATAATTGAAAGAATTGAGACTGGAACTAAGACTAGAACTAAGACTTGAACTAAGACTAGAACTAAGACCAGAACAAAGACTATACCACCATTGTTGTAGAAGAAGAACTATACGTTCTAGAAATCAGACCAGAACATCATAGTGTGGTGTGTGTGCAGGCCACCAGTTTTTCTGTGTATTAATTAAAGAAAGTAAGCTTTCTGGGATCATATTAGGATAAATTGTGCCCTTGATGAAAAGTATAAATCCCCCGTTTGACAGTATGTCGTAGTAGTCTTTTGGGTAGTCTAGATACCCAAGTAGGTGAAAGAGTATATGTGTAGTAGTAAGATTCTGCAGAGAAGAGTAGTGAAAATAGAGTAAGTAGTAGAATGGAATAGTAGTAGTACTGGATTAGTAGTAGTATACTGGATTAGTAGTAGTATACTGGAATAGTAGTAGTATAATGGAGTTGGTGTAGTATACTGGAAAAGGTGTAGTGGCAGGTGTAGTAGGTGCAGTAGGCGTAGTAGGTGTAGTAGGTGTTGAACTTGTGGGACATGTGTCAACCTGTGAGTGCGGGCAACTGTGAAACATGTTGCCTGCAGGTCAACGACATCATACAGGCTTGGGATGATGTGGATATCTCCCACATGTTTCAGAGGTACATGGTGCAGATGAAACAGGGATATGTGCACGATGGGGACGTACAATTATCATGCACAGTCAATTACGGGACGCCGGTATCGGATGTGGGAGTCCCCAGGATTGACTATATATAGAGAGGATCCCGCTCGTGTTTGAGCGGTATCAATAAGAAGATTAAGATCACGGATATCAACTCTAAAGAAGTCCATAAGCATTTAAGATGATCACTGAAGTCCCACACTTAAGGGACTTGTTGAACTCCAACTTGATAACTGTTCCAGATTATGGGAGTGTATATCACAACTCTCAACAGTAGGTGTGGTAGGTGTAGCAGAAAAAGAGTATACAGTGTTCTTGAAAGCAATTCAAACCAGCGCAACAAAACAATTCAAACCACACTAGCCAAATTAAACTAACCAATAATCCACTAAGTTTCTTACCCCTTGCAATATTCTTTCGAACCAAATGGACAAGCTGTTGTATACAGGATAAATAGGTGTAGATTACTTAAATCCTCATGTGCCCTCAACTCAGGCACATTAGGTGGTCCTTTCAATAGCCATGGAGTACCGTCCAGAGGACTGGACTTATTGGTAAACATAAAGTTCATAGTCTCATCAAGGTATGTGTGTATACTTGAGGAGTTACACGAGAGCTGATTCTGGTGGGCCTAGCTGATTCTGGTGGGTCTGGGAGTAGAAGAAATTGTGATGTCTTCCCAGATAATATTCTGATTAATTAATTAACACTAGGATTGTAGCGAGAGTTCCAACTTATATAGTCCAGGAACTCCGCTAGACCGTCAGTCTTTCACTGAAGTTAAAAAACCCTTCTTCAACATGTTTCATGCTGTAGCTAAACCTTCATCAAGAACCACCAAAAGAAAGGGCAGAACTTACTCTATACTTTCTAAGACCACGCTTTCCATTTCTGGAGTGATCAGTCATTGCTCATTCTCAACAATAGGAAACCTGTTCAGTTCATGTTTCTGCCCGTTTTGACCCATGATTAGATTGGTACTGCAAAGACTCCCAAATGTAGAACAGAGGATGCAATCGTCCAGATTTAAGGTTTCAGAATATTGAAGTTTTCAATGAATGAAAGTTGGTGTGAGACACTCCGCCATTTGGGTTGAAAAGGATGTGTGAAGAGTTCCGAAACCTTTTGAATCATTGATTTGAATAGTTTGAATATAGTAGTACAGTGTTTTCCAAAACTATTCAAACCAGCACGACAAATTTTTTCGAACCAAGAAGACTAAATGGTTCAAACCAAGAATTCAAAAAGTTTCGTACTCCTTCACATAATCTTTCAAACCAAGTGGCACAATCTTTCAAAACAAGTGGCACAGTCTTTCAAAGCAAGTGGCATAATGCGTCACACCAACTTTCAATCATTGAAGAATTCGATATTCAGAAATCTGGAATGTGGACGATTGCCTCATATGAACTACACATTTGGGAGTCCTGCTGTAGTACCAACCAAGGGTCAGAACTGACAGAACTGACTGAACTGACTGAACTGACGGAATTGACGGAACTGACGGAACTGACGGAACTGACGGAACTGACGGAAGAACATAAACTGGTTTCCCTTGTTATCCTACATACAACAACTGGTTAGAAGTTTAACCAAACATCTTCAAATTATTGGTTTGTTGAAACATTTTAAAATTATTGGTTTGTTTAATTTTGTCCCACTGGTTTGAATAGTTTGAATATACAATGTCTTTCAAAATTATTCAAACCAGTGCGACAAAATGATTCAAACCACAATAGCAAAATTAAACAAACCAATAATTCAAAAACACAATAATTCAAAAAGGTTCAATAATTCATAAAGGTTTGTACACCCCTAACAAGTTGTTGGATAAAGGATAACAAGGAACCCAGTTCAGTTCCCACATGTTTGATCCTTGATTGGTACTACAAGATTCCCATATCAAATGTAAGTACATTATAATAAGAGGCCATGCTCCAAATTTCAGATTCAGAATATTGAATTGTACGAAACTTTTTGAAGCATTGGTTTGAAAAAGATTTTCGAGGTGGCCCGAAACTTTTTGAGTTATTGGTTTGTTGAATTTGGTTAGTGTAGTTTGAAACGTTTTGCTGCGCTGGTTTGAATAGTTTTGGAAAACACTGTAGTAGTACATTCTTTTTGAATATATTCAAACCAGCGCGGCAATATGTTTCAAACCACACTAGCAAAATTAAACAACCCAATAATTAAAAAAGTTTCGTACTTACGACTTAAAAAACACTGTATGCAAAATCTCGCTTTAAATAAAACCAGTGCTCACACACTCACTTTTTTTTTGCAGTCGCACGTCAAAAGTCACCCAATGTCTAAAGTCACCCAGTCCCCCAATTCCATAAAAAAAAACACCTTCCAGAAATTTGTCAATTTGAAAAAAAAAATAAATATTACATCACAAAACAAAGCTTTATCAGTGGAATATATTGTAATTAGAGATATGATGTGGTTTCCCAGTTCTTTAAGACATGACACCACAGGGCTGTGCGCACTCGCATACAGTGTTTCTCGAAACGATTCAGACCAGCGCGACAAAACGATTCAGGCCACACTTGTTAGACTCCGGTTACGTCAGGTACTCTAGTTACTATGTTTTTTGGTTGATGATTTCTCCAAAGGGAAGAATCTGAGGTGTTTATATAGTGGTGCGTGAGGCTTTGCTCAACAACAATAGCGATGAACGCTGGGGCGCAGCGTCTTGAAGTGGCTATTGTTAAGATTAGACAGAGTAGGCTTTAAAATACCTCAATAGGTAGGGCACTAATTATGGTGGATCTAACAACACTAGCAAAATTAAGCAACCCAATAGTTCGAGAAATTACTGTTTTTTAATACTTAATAAAGCTTTCACATAAACAGTTTATTTCAAATCCTTGATTCTTAAGAATTTTTAAATCGTAAGTACGAGACTTTTTTTTTAATTATTGGTCTGCTTAATTTTGTTAGTCTGGTCTGAAACATATTGCTGCACTGGTTTGAATAGTATTCAAAAAGACTGTAATAGGAGGAAGGAAAAGGCAGAGAATACGCCAAAGGGTCGTCCAAATTAGTCAGACTAAAACGTGGTCTAAAGTCCCTCTAAAGCCAGTCTAAATTAGGTCACAGCTCACAGCTTCTTAATTAGGCCAGTCTTTTTTTTTTAAATTACTTTCATTTATTTTAATTTAAGGTAGCAGTTACTGGATTGGGTTGGGGCTAGACCTCAATAAGACAAGTGTTAGGGCCGCAGTAATGCTCATATATTCCTCCATAATACTCAAGCCTAGATGTCATAAATCCCTACACACCCACATACAAACATTCTCGAGCACCCGAAAACAACGCAACTTCGGCTCGTTTTGTTACCACAAATACTGTCTCTTCAAATCTAATATACTGAGTGTTCTTTCGTGCATGCACAAAGTATCTAAGTTCAACCAGCCCAGTATTGTTAAAGTCAATCTAATTTAATAATACGAAGCACTGAATTAAATCAACCAGCCCAATATCAAGCACAAGGTGCCGAACAATGAGGTCTTGACCACACCTGCACCGTTGGTGCCAATAGTAGTCTGCGAATAAGTCCTAACCTGACCCACCTGGTCCGTCTTGGAGCCCATACCAATAGTTCCCCTGCCCCGTATGGGTGGGTACTTCATTATTATTAGATATTAGATATTAGATATTAGATATTAGATATTAGATATTAGATATTAGATATTAGATATTAGTTACTTGTAGTTTATTATTGTTAGATAAAAGTCTAATACTTGTATTCACCCACAGCAAAGGTAAAGTTGGGTAGGCTTTGGTGCGCACTTTAGTTCGCACTTTGAATCATATAGTGACTACACACCGGAACCAAACTCCACCATGGACTCTTCCAAACCCCCAGGGTCTCTCTTGCTCGCATGGCAAGTCAAAGATAGACACTGCCTTGTGATTGGCGGAGGCGATGTAGCACTCAGCCGCATTGATCATTTGATCCGAGCAAATGCCAAAATCACCGTTGTGTCTGGGCCCAAATTGATTGATGAGATCGCTCAACGCAATACCGATAACTTACTCTACAAATTGGTGCAACGGGACTTTGAGCCTTCTGATTTGCAGATGTATGAAAAACCGCCTTCTTTTAATGTAGATACATTTTCGGATGTCGGAGATCTGCATTATAAGGAAATTGATGATATGGTGTTTAATCAACACTTTGCATGCGTCAATTGTTGCATTGATGACCCTGTGCTCTCAACCAAAATATACTATATGTGCAAGTATCTTCGGATCCCTGTGAACATTGCCGATAAACCACCAATGTGTGATTTCTACTTTGGGTCCATGTTCAACCAGGATGCACTCCAGATCATGATCAGTACCAATGGCAAGTCGCCTCGGCTTTCCAAGATGATCAAGGATGACATTTCCAAGAAATTCTCCAATCTTCGCCTTAATAATGCCGTGGACAATTTGGGTTCCATCCGGGCTAGGCTAAGGGAGAAGCACGTGACAGGAACCGATTTGGAGTCCATTGATAATCGTATGCAGTGGATCAAAGGCTTGACGGATTTCTTTTCGCTTGAGGAATGGGTCAATTTGGATTTGGAATCCCTGGCCGTTGATAAGATTGTGGATACGTATCCGGAATTTCCCCCAAAGGATTATGAGGAGTTTAAGGAGTTTATCGGTGTGGCTACTCCAGTGAAGAGTGAGACAGAGACAGAAAATAAGACAGAGACAGAGAAGACAGAGACAGAAAATAAGACAGAGACAGAAAATAAGACAGAGACAGAAAATAAGACAGAGACAGAGAAGACAGAGAGAAAATAAGACAGAGAACACAGAGAACACAGAGAACACAGAGAACACAGAGAACACAGAGAACACAGAGAACACAGAGAAGACAGAATAAGACAGAGAAGACAGAGAAGACAGAGAAGACAGAGAAGACAGAGAAGACAGAATAAGACAGTGAAGAAGACAGAAGAAGACAGTGAAGAAGACAGAAGAAGAATGTGAGGGAAAAGTGAGTGAGAATTGAATCGTACTACCCTTCTATACTAGTATACCACTATACTTGTTAGAACCGCCATGGGTATACGCACTCCACATTGGTATTTTTGGAGCTTAAGAAAGTTGATTAGTCAGTTATTCGTCTCGGCTGACAATTCGTTTCTTTTGTCACCCTTTTTTTTGTCACCGTATGACCGATGAATTCATCTCATCTTATCGGCTCATCTCATCGCCTGTCTTTACCTGATTCATATTTAAATAGCTTGGATTCCTCCTTCTAAGGAATCATCAACAAATATAGATAACTTTAGTACTTAACCTTACAACAAGAATCTAACAATACCAAAGTAATGTACCACCGTACTACCATGCTGTACCATGCTGTACAATGCTGTACCGTTGTACAATGCTGTACCGTTGTACAATGCTGTACCGTTGTACAATGCTGTACCGTTGTACCATGCTGTACCATGCTGTACCATGCTGTACCATGCTGTACCATGCTGTACCATGCTGTACCATGCTGTACCATAATATACCATACTTTACCATAATATACCATAGTTTACCATAGTTTACCATAGTTTACCATTGTACCATTTTAACATGCTGTACCACTGTACCATTGTACTATACTAGATTTTCTCCACGCCAAAAGAAATAATGGGGAACAAAAATAGAAAGAGAAGCAGAGAGAAGAGACTGAAAAAGACAACAAAAAACAACTGAAAAAAACACTCCAATTAAAGAGACTAGACTAGATATTGGGTGATGAATATGAAAAATGACAGTTACAGAAGTACGACAATTACAGAATTATGACAATTACAGAATTATGGAGTGGATGTACAGTGAGTAGTTATAGTGAGTAGATATTGTTTGGGTGCAAACATCTGGAGTTGCGGATGCGAACCGCGTAAAAGTTATATTCAATAGTTCGTGACTTCAAAGTGAGTAGAGTAATACTTGAGTCACAACAGGTTCTACTTGGACCAGACACACGACCAATAGGGTTATTTGACCAACAGTCTTAGTAATGAGTTGTAACGTTTAAGTTTAATGTTGACATTGTTGTTATATACACGAGGATGTCGATATGAACGATACAGGTAGAATAGTCGTCTTTCTCAGCTGGTGGTAGTCTCGGATCGAACAGCGTAAGGTTAGTATCTGTAACTCATAGAACAGTTCAAGTAGCTATGTTTGTATGAGCAGACCAGACAAGACCATTATACTGGACATGGACTTATAGGTTCAGAGTCTAGTACCGAGTCATCTGCCCTAAGCCATGGCACCTCAGCCACTCAGCCACTCAGCCACTCAGCCACTCAGCCACTCAGCCACTCCGTAAGTCAAAGTACCACATTTTTTCCATAGCAATAGTCACTCACAGTAATAGTCACTCACAGTAACACATTCTCTTGGAAACTCATTGCCATAGTAGTAGTACCGCAAACTTGACTCATCGTAACTCACAGTAACACTAATATCGTACTAGTCCCGGACTCCCTTGTCTCGTTAAATATCTTCATGGATGAATACCTTGGAGCCTCCTGCACCCACGTACTCCGAGGCAATGTGTCCGTTACCCTTCAATTGATATTGGTAACTCATCAAGCCCTCCAAACCCACAGGTCCACGTGCATGGATCTTGTTGGTGCTGATACCCACCTCGGCGCCGAATCCGTACCTGAACCCATCGGCAAACCGTGTGGAACAGTTCCAGTAAACACCGGCGGAATCCACACCTTTGAGGAACCGGTCGGCATTGGCTTTGGTTTCCGTCACAATGCAGTCCGTATGCTTGGACGAGTGCTCATTGATATGTTTGATGGCCTCATCCACATCCTTGACTTTCTTAACGGAAATATCAAGCGATAAGTATTCCACGTCGAAAGAATCGGAATTTGTGTCCACCACGAATTTAGGGTCAATTCCAGAAAGAACGCTCTTAATCTCGGATGTCACGTGCAACGTCACGCCAGAATCGGTAAGACTCTTGAAAACCAGGTTGATTTTCTCGGAATCCGCCAAAAGATTTTCATGAACCAAGAGTTGCTCAACAGCATTGCATCCTGCAGGGTAATTGGTCTTGGAGTCCACCACCACCCGACAAGCCTTGGTGAGGTCTGCAGACAGGTCAAGGAAGATGGCATTTATACCATCCGCATGGCCAAGGACAGGAATCTTTGTGTTCTCCTTGATGTTTTTGACCAAAGCATTACTACCACGTGGAATCACAAGGTCAATATACTTGTCCTGGTCCAAAAGACCGGAAACGTCGTCACGTGACTGGATCAATTGGATGGCGTTACCAGGAACGTCAGTTTCCTTAAGCAACGTTTCATTAACCACGGCCGAAATGGCCTTAAACGTTTGGTACGATTCCTTCCCGCCCTTCAAAATGGCACAGTTACCCGATTTAATGGCCAAAGCTGTGATATTGGCAATGACCTCTGGTCTGCTCTCGAAGATAATAAGCAATACGCCCAATGGAGACAGCACTCGGTACAAGTTCAAGTCATCATCGAGTTTCTTGGCCAAAGTGGTTTTACCCACGGGATCAGGCAATTTCGCCACATCAAGTATACCCTGAAGCATGGTCTGGTACTTTCCTGCATTGGACAAGTCCAAGCGTTTAATCAATGAAGCAGCCAAGTTATTTTCAGTAGCAGCCTGCATATCCTTTTTGTTTGCCTCCAAAATCGAATCTTTATTAGCGTTCAAAGCATCGTGGATCTTCTCCAATGCGCTAGACCTTTGGGTATTGGATAAGGTTTTAAGCACGCCAAAAGCCTGGCTCGCTTCAAGTGCAATCTGTTCCGCCATTTTATTAGGTAGTATGGAAAGGGTGTAGTATAGAAAAGGTCTGTATAAAGGTTTATGGGAGGGAAATGTGTATCGAATAGATGATTGTAGTGGATGTAGTGGGTGGTGGATGTAGTGGAAGTGTGAGAAAGTGAGTATGAAATGGTGAGTCAATAATTCTTGAGTAATCGCGACGACGTAGTGCATACACTTAAGCTTATCTGGAGCTTAGATTACGTGATGGGTTGTGATGAGGAAAGTAAACATTGTACCTGCAGATACGATGTGATCTCATGCTATTATATGGATGAAACAATGTTGGACCCGAGGGAGGCGGAGCAACGAGGCGGAGCAACCGGACAATGCGGAGGACATATCGGAGCGG
>NLAW01001442.1:0-19237 GCA_002370915.1 Metschnikowia lochheadii | reverse complement strand
ACCGATACTCCATATTTGAGAGAATTATTAGAGGCCAATGTCATAACAATTCCAACCTACCAGAGAGTGTATGCACATTCTCAACACGTACCACATCCAATGTTAGATCCACAGTAGGTAGAACACTACCTATAGATACAGTATGAAGCCTACGATGTCCGAATCTAGTAGTGTCTACTACAAATGCAAATGCTGTGACACGGCATTTGATTGTTGTGACAACTCGTGAATCAGAGGCCCTTTTCGAACATTCCAGAAATAATACTCCCTTTTGTTCTGGTGGAGAGAGAGAGAGAGAGGAGGGGATTTACACCCGTGCACCAGGCAACCTCAGAAGAAAAAAGCCCCAACGCAAAGCACGGATTTTTGTTTAAATTTATTTAAAATGAGTTGGTTAGGGTATTGGAATACCGGACATCATACTCGTTAAAATCTGGAGTGGAATTACTTCAATGTGTGCTGTTTTAGAGTTCCGGTATCTGGTGAGTTCCGGTGGCTGGTCTGGGTGAATTCCGGTGGCTGGTGCGTGTTCGGGCCACCGATACCCCCCGGAAATCCCCGGAAGTCCCCCGGTGAAAAAAAACGTGTACGAGGTGCGCGTGGTGCGCGTGGTGTACGGGTTTAGTATCTGTATCGGGGCTCATAATCCCTAACCTAAACACCCCGGAACAAAGCAGTCCATCAACCAGTATCCACACGTCCATATCTTATTGGTATAGCTTGTATGATTTAGTAGCTGGATGACTGGTTGTCTGAGTTGAGGGGCTGGTTGAAGTGTATTATTGAAAGAAAGAAAGAAAAATAAACCCATCACGTGACCACACCTGTGCACCATATAAATCATCTCAATGCGCAGCACCAATCTTCTCAATGCATCTTTTCGCGTAACTTCTGCGACTTTCGGGGTTCCACGGATATGCACACTGGTTCCATAAAAAGAAACCACAGAACAATCTGGCGCCAATACCCAAGTCTCTTGCAGCAGTTCTTGCATCGGGCAGCTCCATTTCAGTCAAGTCGTACCGGGAGGCACGGGTCGGGGGAGGCCTCTCGCGTAAGTGGTTCAGACGCAAGTAATAAGCTTAAGCTATTTATAGTATGCACAGAGAAAGGCGCGGTTGCAGCTCAGCCTCTTGTCAAGGCATCAACTGCATATCATTGAAGGGAAGTGGGAAGGTCGGCAGCCGTGGGGGAAGGGAAAGAGGGGGGGGGGGGGGCGGGGGGGGCGGGGGGGGGGGGGGGGGGGGGGGGGGGGGTTGTGTTTCATGACTGCACACAAGCACTTGTTTCATGTGTGTTTCATGTGCGTTCCAGGTGGGTGCGGAAGGCGAACGTTTCACCCTCGTATCCAAGGCCAGTAAATAGAATCAAAAGCCTTAGGAGAACTAGACTATATACATTCTAATAATCTAATACTCACTAGTCACATGCTCCTGTTTTTTGCGTTTCTTTCGGTACCCATATTGTGCACCTTATGTGTGTTTTTGCATTCACCACATTTATATATTTACATATGCATATATATATATATATCTATACCACTTATGGTCCTGCAGACAGACCCGCGCGTCTTTCAGATCTGGCGCTCCACTTCTTGTACCTTTTTTTACCGCGCTCCATCCTCCACAGTCCAGGCCAACTACTCTCTACCCGCGCTACTCTGCTTTTACAACTACCATTACTAAGCGCTCTATGGCCATACGCACAAACCAAGTCCTTCTTGTTATTTACCCTTTCTAAAGCATAGCGTCTTCTACTACTACTACTACCTGGGATCATTTGTCCGCCCGCTGTTGCCCTTGCTGCCTCGGACTCCTCGTGCCTTCTCCGTCCCTCTCCAAAGACGTGACTCCCCAAGAATACTGCCACTTCCAGAGCAGAAAACACTTTGGTGTGCACCTCCATTGTATTAGAGACCCTTAGTCCATCTACCACTCGAAATCTCGGCCGAAATCCGTGTCTTCTCGGTGACTTAGCCCCCTTTACACCTTATTGGTGCTGTCTTACCCCTGAGCCAGAAGCTACTACACGCTCTGTCGTGATAATCAAGTCTCTAAAAACACATCCACTGGAAAGAAGGACTTTTGTTTAGTACCTGTCAAAGAAAAAAAAAACGAAAAAGAAAAAAAAAAAGAAAAGAACCTGACTCCTTCAACATCCTCCCAAAATCCATATCCTCCATCCATATCCTTCCATACAGAACTATCCAGCTTCTGCCACGATGGACTCCGATGTATACGCCTTTGGAGCGCCTAACGGCCACTCCCACTATAAGGCGCCCAGTGCATTCTACGAGCCGCCTCCGGCTACTCCTGCTGGCCACGGCCTGATGAACTACTCCCCAAGACACCTGCACAAGCCGGCGTCGCTTCTGAACTCCCGAAATATCCACATGAAACATCTCTCCTTGAACATCAGCCCCACCAACATCTCCTCCTCCACACTGCCGGCCAAGAAAACAAAACCGCCGGCGCTTGCTATTCCGGCCTCGGAGGTCACTCCCACGAGGCCTTGCAGTGTGGAGGGAAGCCAGGATAGAGACGGAGGTCTAGAAGTGAAAAACGGAACCGATAAGTCCAGAGCGAAAGACTTGGATTTTACCCGGAATTTCAAGGACTTCCGCAACGCCAGAACTGGTGATTCTAGAAACTACAGAACCACTAGTGATTCCAGAACAAATGATTTTGCCAGTGATTTCCCCAACGATCTTGCCAACGACTTTTCCAGAAACTTTAGCCGTGGAAACTCCACCAGTGGTGACTCTACAAAAGGTGCCATGCTGCCGCCGACTCTACCGCCTTGGAGAACCATGACCGGAAAAGGCCAGGACCGGCTCCAGAGTCCCTTTGGCCCCAGCTCCTTGAGGAATACGCCCGAGTCCTCGGTCACCGAGCGGCTTGGCGCCGTGGACTTGATCGACGACTCCGAAATCTCCAAACCGGGCATTTTCCCCGAGGACCACTTGAATGGTACCACGTACTCCAAGCGCCATTTGTCAGAACCAAGTCTGGTTGCGGTGGGACAGCCTTTGAACTATAAGGTGGAGAAAAACCCGCCCAAGCCATTAGCCGGGCTGCCGTCCAAATCCGTGCATTCAGATTCGTCCCGCCACGAAAGCTACACATTCACCATTCCCGAGGAACTCCAGGAGAGTCTGATGGTGTATGCATATCCCGAGGGCCCTGCCAATGCGCTCAACCTGACGCTATATCTCTTCTCGGACCCTCACACGTCCGACTTCAAGATCGACATCAACGACTACGACTTGGTGGTCAACGTGGCCAAGGAGTGTGTAGATCTTTCCAGCTCATTTGACTCGGAAAACGGTCGCAAGAAGTACCTCTGGGTGCCGTGGTCTCACACCTCCAAGATCCTGCAGGACTTGCCAGAGATCACCAAGCTAATAGCGGCCATGGACCAGCCGGGCAAGAAGATCTTGGTGCATTGCCAGTGTGGCGTGCTGCGCCTGGCGTGTGTTGTTGTGGCATACTTCATGACGAAGTTTGGGCTTTCGGTGAATGAGGCCTATGAGCTCTTGAAATCCGGAACTCGCAACTCGCCTCATTCTTTCGTGCAACAGGTCAGTGGCCTGGGCAACGTGGTGGAGGCCTGTGACCGTATTTGCCCGAACATGAGCTTGATCTTCGAATTAATGGATTTTGGCGAAAAGCTTAAGGAAAACGAACTGTCCAGTTGATGAGTGATGATTTTAAGAATATGATTTCAAGAATATTGGGAGAATGTTGGATCAAGAATTATGATTCCAAGAATTTGATTCCAAGAATTTGATTCCAAAGGTATTCAGAAGTCAAGAATTAGAGAATTCAAGAATATTCGGGATTCTGAATCAGAAATATCAATTCTAAGAGTATTCAGAATCCAAGAATATCGTAGAATTCAAATAGTACTTCATTGGTCATTGAAATGCTGACTGATCAATGAGACTGACTGGTCAATGGAAGATTTACTGCTCAATGAGGGTGACTGCTCAATGAGACAGACTGGTCAATGAAAGATTCAGTACTCAATCAGGTTCACTGACCATGAAATATTATAATCGGTGAGATTTCATGTGTGGAAATGAGAGGTTTACTGGTCAGTGAATGCGAGACATTGAAATCAGAGTCAGTGAAATCATTCAGATGATAATACAAGTGCAATGATTTTCAGGTCCATCCAATGGACCATGTCTGTGAATATCTCTGTGAATATCAGTGGATATCTCTGTGAATATCAGAGTGTGTCTGTGAATATCAGGGTCTCAGTGGATATCAGGGTCTCGATGAATGTCTCAGTGATTCTTCATGGATACAGCACACGATGACAGCTCATAAGACAGCTCAGTGAGTAGAATTTCAGATCAATGAATACATGTCAATGAATAGTTCAGTGAATATTCACTGAATAGTACAGGAGTGAATTCAGAAGTGATGGTACAGGATTGAAACAGGCTCACTGTATAAAAAGCTTTTCTGACTAATTCCACACATTCTCTAAGATCCAAAAGGGTAAGTTTTCAGCTAAATTAACATTCCAAGAGCCCTCGTCAATATGCTAGAGCAGGGCTCAAAACGCACAATAGAAATAGTACAGTGAGCAAAAAAAAAGGGAAAAGAAAAAGAAAGACAGACAGACAGACAGACAGAATAATGTGATATGTTATATGCAGTCCATATCATGTAATAATAATAAAACACCCGTACACCTCTAACTAATTATAAAACAATTCATTATCATGACTCAAAAAAAAAAAAATCATATTTCAAAATCTGGTGGTGGTGGTGGTTTTGGAGGTGGTGAATGATCAAAATAAGGAGGATGGGCCCTTGATGTTATATGCAGTCCGCCAGCGAAAATTCGCACAAGACAATCTAACTCCACAATCCAGTACACGTAAACCAGCACCCTACAGTTACCAAACCATTGCTACATACGAGCTAAACAATTCAAATACCAAAGTAAAACCAAGAATCTGCAAGTGCTTGTGCTATATACAGGAGAATCTTGGGAGGTGTACTGCAGACAATACCAAACGCCAAACAACACCCAAACACCTACCCAAACACCCACCCAAATACAGCCAAATACAGCCAAAGTTAAGGGTGATACAGGAATTTACTAGGTACAGGAAAACCATTAGTATCAATAGTATTTCTATACAGAAGACTATACACAAGACTATACTGGATCCAGGAAAGTGTCTTTCAATTTAGTGCAGAGGATAATTATATTATAATCTTAGTGGTTGTCCTGCAGATAAGAAGCCAGTCCCAATGTATGACCGGCATTTATCCGGAAGCAGAAGTGGAAGTGGAAGTGGAAGTGGAAGTGGGGGAGATCGAAATGATAGAAGTGATAGGAATGATAGGAATGATAGGAATGCAGGAAATGATCGGAATGACCGGGGAAATGATCGGGGAAGTGATCGGAATGAGAGGGGAGATGATTACTATAACCGGTACCAAGGCAAGAGGTACGGAGGTGGGTACAAGGACCAGAATGGGTCGTATAGGCGGAATGACGGGCACGACTACTACAATTACCGAGGGTCTGGGTCTGGGCCTCGTCGTCGTCAGCCCAATCTGTATGACCTGTACCAAGGAAGCAAGTATCGGCCCGGAAAAAAGTATGAGGGGTCTTGGAGACGAGAAAAGGATTTCGAACGCAGGCCAGATCCTCGTAATGATGGCACAGAGCTTTTGGACGAGCGTAGGCTGACCAGTCGAAAGTATGATAGAGACATGGCCAAGCCAAAGTCATATGTACGTCCTACCATGCCCCAAAAAGGAAAACAAAAGGAGAGAGATGGATCGAGAGAGTGGCCGAAAGTGGATCTTAAAGAGCCGAAAGTGGAGCCTAAGGAGTTGAAATTGGAGCTCAAAGATCCTAAGGTGGTGCCTAAAGACTCGAAATTGGAGCCTAAGGAGTCGAAATTGGAGCTTAAAGATCCTAAGGTGGTGCCTAAGGAGTCGAAATTGGAGCCTAAAGATCCTAAGGTGGTACCTAAAGATCTTAAGGTGATGCCTAAAGACTCGAAATTGGAGCCTAAGGAGTCGAAATTGGAGCTTAAAGATCCTAAGGTGGTGCCTAAGGAGTCGAAATTGGAGCCTAAAGATCCTAAGGTGGTACCTAAAGATCTTAAGGTGATGCCTAAAGACTCGAAATTGGAGCCTAAGGAGTCGAAATTGGAGCTTAAAGATCCTAAGGTGGTGCCTAAGGAGTCGAAATTGGAGCCTAAAGATCCTAAGGTGGTACCTAAAGATCTTAAGGTGATGCCTAAAGACTCGAAATTGGAGCCTAAGGAGTCGAAATTGGAGCTTAAAGATCCTAAAGTGGAACTTAAGGAAAAGGAACTTAAGGAAAAAGAGCTTAAGGAGAAGGAGTTTAAGGAAAAAGAGCTTAAGGAAAAAGAGCTCAAGGAAAAAGAGCTTAAGGAAAAAGAGCTCAAGGAAAAAGAGCTCAAGGAAACAGAGCTCAAGGAAAAAGAGCTCAAGGAAAAAGAGCTCAAGGAAACAGAGACTCACGTGGAGCTGGCTTCACGGGTGGTACTCAATAATAATCTCAAGCAAGGGAACCCTCTACCTAAACCAAAAGGTAGCTCTGAAGAGAAGGAGTCTGAAGAAATAAGACATGAAAAGGAGAAAGAAGTGAAGCAGGAAAAGGAGGAGAAGGAGAAGGAGAAGGAGAAGGAGAAGGAGAAGGAAAAGGAAAAGGAGAAGGAAAAGGAAAAGGAGAAGGAAAAGGAAAAGGAAAAGGAAAAGGAAAAGGAGAAGGAAAAGGAAAAGGAGAAGGAAAAGGAAAAGGGCCGGAGGGAAATGTTTGAACGTCCTAGCTCGCCTGTTCAAAGAGTTACTCCCAGAAAAGGCGCTAGTGGGTCGGAGCTGGACTCTGCTTCCAACATCGCAGATTCTTCCGTGCTTTCTCCCATTGGAAACACCACCACCGACGACTTTATCCGGAACATGGACCCCCAAATCCCTCATAAAATGGATATCAAATCGATGGACAAATCGATGGATATTTCTCAGGATGTTTCGGTGGACCCAAAGGTTCGGGACTCAAAAGTTTTGGATTCAAAAGTTCTGGAAACAAAGGTTTTGGAATCTCCAAAGGTTCTGGATGATGAACTCTCGGAGGCCGAAACCATCATCAATGAAACTCCCTATTCCATGAAACAGTCCAAGAGTTTCTTGCGAAAAAGAGGGCCTGACCCGGAGAGGAGGCGTCTCAAACGGAACATAGTGATTTCCGATTCCGAAGCGTCCGAGTCTGAAAACGAAGGAGAAAAGCAACAAGAGATTGGGGCCGAAAAAGTGGCCGTGAAATCGGAAATTGGATCTGAAACAGACAAATCTGAGAATGAAGAGAATATTCGGACCCATGAAAAAAAAACGGGGCTGGCCAAAACTTATAAGATCAAACGGGATTCCACTGGCCGTTCCCAATTGCAAAGAGCATGCAAAAAAGGCAATTTGACCGAAGTCAGAGACCTTCTCCAGAAAGGAGCAAACCCCAACGAAAGCGATTTCGGAGGCTTCACGTGTCTCCACGAAGCAGCACTAGCAGGCCATACAGAAATCGTCAAGTTTCTCATTTCTAAAGGGGCTGATGTCAACAAACAAGCACTTGAAGTCGGGGATTTCGAGACCCCATTGATGGATGCGGCTGAAAACAAGCATACCGATACGGTAAGGACACTTCTTGAAAATGGAGCTGATCCCAATATTTGCAATATCGATAGCTACTCCACTCTCACAAAACTCCTCCTTCTTAAAGAGGAAGATGACGAATATGAGAAGATCATCGATTTGCTCAAGGATTTCTCGCCCAATAAGGCACCTCTGCCCCGCAAAGTCATGGAGGACCCTACGGAGGGTTACTTCTCTGATTTGGCCAAGAAAAAGTCCAATCCGTTGATCTATAAGTATGTTGCTCAAGGACTCAAAGAATCTGCAGCAGAGGATTTCGTCACCAACGCATTTACGCTCCTGAAAATGCCAGATATCCTAAACCTTGCGGCTCGAAATGGACACGTGGAGCTCGTGGATATCTTATTGGGGCTTAACCCGGGCTCGTTTGATATCAACCAAAAGAACTCCATTGGGGTCAATGCTCTCTTGACTTCCGTGGGCAGGGGAGTGTATGATGTGACACGGTTTCTTTTATCCAAGGGAGCCGATCCAAGTATCAAACGAGACCAGGATGGAATGAGTCCGGTAGAAATTGCCAAACATTCTTCACAGTATGATCCACGGGAAGTTTTGCTTCTCGAGCAGAAAATGAGTGAACAGACACTGGAAATGAAACTGACTGAACAAAAACTGGAAAGTGGAAAGAGTTCAGTCAGACAGAATAGTCCAGTGGACAGTGAAGGAGAGAGATACGTTGATCCAGATGACTCAACAGTGAAAAAGAGATCTTTTTCGGGCCACTCTGGGCCTCCAGCCAAGAGAAGAGATGTGGAGAAGGCAGAAATTGAGGAGAAAAAGGTAGAGAAATCTAATGAAAAGAAGCCTGACGAGAAGAAGAGTGAAGATCGGAAAGTGTCTGATGATAAAAAAGTGGAGGATAAAGTTGAAAAGGTCAAGGAAAGCCAAAGCCCTGAAGAAGTGGCCGCTGCTGCTGCTCTACACAAAGCACAAGAAGAGCAACGGAGCAAAGCAGCAGAACAGGCCAAAATGTGGCAGGAGAAGGTGCAGGCCAAGAAAAAAGCCCGCAAAGAGATGTTTCTCCAGGCAGAAAAAGAAAAAGAAAGACGGAGGAAAGTGGAGGAGGAAAAACGGCTTGAGCAGCTTCGTCAACAGGAAATCGAGCAAGAAAATCAAAAGGCAAAAGAAGCAGAACAAGCTCGTATTGCAGCAGCTCAAATCCAGGCCAAAAAACATGCGCTTGAAATCGAGTGTATTATCAATGAGTACCCCATTGGACTTCGGGAACTTGTGTGTGGCCAAGAGAAGAAGCCGTTGGCGGAGAACCACTGGCTTGTGTACACTCCGCTCTATGTGTTTGAAGTCAACGGCAAGAAATGTGTGGTGGATCTCCAGGTATCGTTGCTTCTTTCCCAAGCAGTTTCGGAGATGACATGGGCAGCCTCTATTTTGGTGGATGAAGTTAGTGATGAGGCCAAAAAGGGACTTTGGGCCTTATTCTTCGAGATGGTGGGGGTTAGTCAAAATGGTCAAGTGGAGAAAAATGGACTTGCCAAGTTCTGCAAGCTCCAACTTCATTATGTGGACCTTGAGGCCACTGCTCTTTATATCAAGGATCATTTTCCTCTGGTCTACGAACGTGTTTGGAGTGCAGAAATGCTTACAGAAGTTGAGATGCAACAAACAAAGGAGAATACCGATTCAAATGAAGCTACGGATATTAATGATATGGAGACTCGTGTGGGCTTTCTACCTCCCAAGTTGCAACGGAGAGTGGACATCATACGTACGGTCCAAGCTGCCAATACTCCATTGTGGTGATTGACTATGATTAATTGAAGTCTTGTTGCTTCAGCAAACTTTGGATATCCACCATCTACAGGAACATTCACTATCTACAGGAGCATCGACCATCTACAGGAACATCGACCAATGTTCAAGAACATCCCGTCTTTTCTATGACCTCATCATTGGTCATCGTTGGTCATCGTTGGTCTATGGTCTTTTTGTCTTTTCTATGATCAATGGTCATTACTGGCCATTGTTGGTCTTTTTAATGACCTTGTTGGAAGTGTCTCTAATGTTCGTGGACTAGTCCATTCAACTATAGTGACAGCTACCTGAGTGATGAGAAAGATATTTTATTTGGTCTGTGTGCAATACCGAAGAAATCACCATTGGTCCTTTGTCTACGATCTGTTGGTCTGTCTTTTGTCTGTCGTTATCTGTCGTTGTCTATACCGTTTGGTCTGTGTCGTTTGGTCTGTGTCGTTGTCTATGACTATTTGTTCGTTTGTCTTTTGGATCTGATCTTTGGACCATTAAAAAGACCTAACCTTACATTTGGACCTGGTTACGAGACCTTTATAATGAGTCTCCAAACTGACTTCATCTCGTTGACTCCATTGATTTGGTTCATTGATCTTCGCGTGCTTTTTCATTGATTGATCATTGATCTTCACGTGCTTCTTCATTGATTGATCATTGAATTCTCCAACGGACCACATCTTCTGGAACACTATCCACAGATCCTATGGAATATCTTCAATCTACCATGGGAATACTGAATCTCTTAGCAATGTCTACCATTGGAACTAATTCCAGGTTTGAGAAATTGTCTAAGACCGGTTTTAGAACTGAGAATTTGGAGAGGTCCATCATAGACCTACCAGGGGAAATCTTGATATATCTTGGCTTTATTGTCTAATGTCTTCCATTGAAACTTCTGGACTTCTGGACTTCCGGACTTCTGGACTTCTGGACTTCTGGACCTTGTTAGTGTGAAGATCTATTGTCTTTCATGATCCCATTACCTTCCATGATATTCCATTAAGTCGTTGGGGCTCAATTACTATAAGTACTCATGAACATCTTAATGTTTGAATCTTCAGAGCTACTGTGATTTGCATTCCAGCCACCTTGGTGTTTTTCTGGGTCTTTCTGTGTGTGTCTCTGGGTGTCTTTTTGGTTCTTCCATCTTCATACCAGACCACATCTGGACCTCTCGTCCAGATTAGCACAAAGCGTGTCTAACTACCAATCCTTACAAGAGAAGATCGAGCAAAAAGAGGAGAAGATTCTGATTTTGACCAGTCAATCTGAGATGGCTATGAAGGCACACAATGCTAAGTTGGAGCAGGTGAATGAGTTAAGTCAAAACCTTCTCGAGGCCAGAAGCAAGTTGGCCGAAAAGGAAGCATTGGTCGAAAAGAAAGCATTGGTCGAAAAGGAAGAATTGGTCGAAAGCCTTAGATCGAAAGGAAACCTGCAACAACTGATTCTCCGAGTCTAGGAATCTTGCGCATTTCCACATTGGGAGAAGACTCCCAAGTGCCTCTTTCCGAGCATGATGACCTCCGAATCGCTCTCAGAGAAGCTGAGAGACAAGTGGCGGAATTCAACAATATTGCCAAGTCGGCTGAAGAATCTCTTATGAAGGCAACAGAGTCTTTTGACCAATACAAGGTAACATCTACGTTTGATCGGAAAATTGGCCTGTTCCAAGAGTCTGTTCCAAGGGTCTGTTCGAAAGACACCAGAAGACCCAAATCTCCTCATTGACAGAGAGATCCTCTCAGTCTCCTTTCCATCACATTCTCATTGACAGAGACTAGGCCGTGTCTGAGATTGGTCTGAACAGAGTTGGTATTCTGATACTATTGGACCTTCCAACCCAATACAAGTGAACGACCTTTAAGTGTGCGGGCTTTAAGTGAACGACCTTTAAGTGAACGACCTTTAAGTGTGCGGGCTTTAAGTGAACGAGCTTTTCAAGTGTTCGTGCTTATTAAGAAGTTGAAGACGGTTGTGTCCTGTGATATTGAGTGGTCATTTCCATAACGATACTGGATGTGCTATTGCTAATCCTTCCATTGCTTTAAAGGCCGGGCTAATTGACCAATACATCAAGTTGATCGATCTATTCGTTAAGGAATTGGTGAAAGAACCAATATCACTTCTTTGTTCCATTGATACGACAATCATGAGATCATGAGATTATGAGATCATGAGATCATGAGATTGTGAGATCATGAGATCATGAGATCATGAGATTGTGAGATCATGAGATCATGAGATTGTGAGATCATGGGATCATGAGATTGTGAGATCATGAGATCATGAGATTGTGAGATCATGAGATCATGAGATTGTGAGATCATGAGATCATGAGATTGTGAGATCATGAGATTATGAGATTATGTGTATTGACAAGATCATCTCTATTGGAACATGACAGAAAGACTGATCTCCATTGACACAGAGTACATTGACAGAGAGTACATTGACAAGATATTCATGAGATCTATTTGTTTGAAAGAAAATGATCTCCATGGTCTCCATGAAAAGGATCATCTCGGAAAGATATTTTGGTGGACTTATGAAATGCCAATGTCTGTTACTTTATTGGTGGGTTCTACCATTGGACATTACTGTGTCCCAAATCTGTCCCAAGTCTGTCCCAAGTCTATCCCAAGTCTGTCCCAAGTCTGTCCCAAATACAGCCTACTCAATTCTTAGTTTAGTCTGTCCTTGGGTCAGCCTAGGTCACGTGCTAAGCTACTGATACTGATAGCTACTGATATTTAATGGCTATAATAATGAATGGCTACTTATAACTTGTATAGTTATATTCTCTGACTCTGACTCTGACTCTGACTCTGACTCTGACTCTGACTCTGACTCATGTAATGTACTGTTGGTAAAATTCATAGGTACTAGTTTAATTTCAAAGGTTGAGTGTAGTTGTATATTGTGTTATGAGCCCGCACATATAACTTTACGTTATGAGCCCGCGCACATATGTATATATACATATATAATTCGCGTTATGAGCCCGCGCATTTACTATATGCTCGCGAAATGAGCATCGCAAATGCTACAACTATTTAGAAAAGTATCATGGAATATAAGGTGTATGTTTCCCCATCACCACCAAAGAAGAGGTGCAGATATGCTTTCCTATTTGGGAAGTAAACCATCCTAATCCGGACGCCTGTTTCCCAATTAGGAAATCATCCTTCCCAATCTGAACTTGGGTCCTGGCTCCTCCTTCTCCCCTCCCCACAAGCCTATACTAACCCCCAGAGTGTCAAGATCGGCTCTATACGAGTCTGAAGAAGAGCCTAGCGATGGTGAGGTATATTTACCAGCATTTGAGTTTGAAGAGGTGGAAATTCCCGTTCAAAACAACCAAAATTCGGGTCAAAATGTCCACAATTCATCGGAAACCGTCCAAAATTCTCTGTTTCTACCCCAAAAAGTCTCCCTGGATGCGGAAAATTCCCACGATGAAGGCTTTGAGTTCCGTCTTTTCGCCGGGCCTACGCCTGAGGTGAAAATCTCGCTCCGAGACGATGCTGATGATGAAAAAATCGTCAATGAACGGCCCCAAGATTACTATTTTCTGCATTACTCCAGTGTTCAGGAGGCCCAGTTTGCTGCGTCGGCCGTGGACTTTACTCGGGCGGAGTTTTCCAAATTAGTCGATTTCTCCGCTCTAAAAAACTACTTTTCGGGCGAATTCACAATCAATGTGGTACCTGAAATTAAAGAATCTAAAAGAGTACTCGATTGTACTGCATATAACGCCAGAATCGACCAAGATAAAAAACGTCATCGTCGGCGTCGTGAAGGGAAAAAAAAGAGGGATTTGAAAGTGGCATGTCGAGAAAGAAGGCAAGAAAGAGAAAAAGAGGCTAAACGGATCCAGAGGGAGGAGAAGAGGCGGCTATATGCAGGCACACCATGGAAGACTCAAAAAAAAACCAAGCCAAAGTCAAAGTCAAAATCAAAACCAAAACCAGAACCAGTACCTTCCAAGCCCAAATACAGGACAGAATAATTTTTTTTCATGGACTTTATGGAGTGTATGCAGGAGTCTTGGATGTAGATTCTTTAATTCCAGCTCAGCTAGGAATGCTGGGGAATCAGGTGGCTCATAGAGTAACCATGGTTCAAGGTCCAGAGATCCTTTCTTACGACAAGATACGGATCTCATTATCTCATCAAGATAAGTAAACACTTCACCTCAAGTGTTTACTTCAGACATAGGCGGAGTCTCAGTGTCAGTACGAGGAGGTCTGTGTTGAGAGTTTGCCTTAACTCTATGATAAGTTGGAATTGCTATGACGTTGGTCTCCAATAGTTCTCTTCAGTATGGTGATTCAGGGTTCATCTTAGATCACTTATTATCATCTCTAAACCAGATATTAGTGAACTATTCTCACAATCGATACCGCTTAAACTAGAGCGGGATTCTCTCTAAATATATAGTTCGGTCCGGGAACTCCTAAGCCGATCTCTCTCCATCATCCATCTCTCTCACTTACATTGTCTTCTCGAAGACAATGCCCAGAGTTAGAATAGAGCTAGAATAGAGCTAGAATAGAGCTTAGACGAGAGCTTAGACGAGAGCTTAGACGAGAGCCCACCGAGGCTTGGCTCTAGCTTTGTCTTCCTTCAACAATACCCAACCTTGTTTCATCTGGATGCCTTCACATGAACATACAGTGCCCGCACACGTAAAACTCCCTCATTTTCATCAGGCATATATCACATGTTCCACAAGTTCAACAGTCTGGTGGATCTGGATTTGAGAGCCATCTTGGTATGTGTCCCTAGGCAGAGATGTTCGATTAGTTATCTAGATATTCAATTAGTTAACTAATGAAAGGTGTAGTAAAGGCCTCATTATATATTTGGGAGTCGGCCTTCACTGACCCTTGATTAGGACAACTAAGGTAGGGAAACTAGTAGCGACGTGCCCTGCAAGCCTAGAGCGCAGTGCACGCTCTTACAGTGTTTTTCAAAAGTATTCAAACCAGCGAGACAAAAAGTTTCGAACCTAGAAGACAGAATGGTTCATACCAGCGCAGCAAAACGAGTCAAACCAAGAAGACAGAATGGTTCATACCAGCGTAGAAAAACAATTCAAACCACACTAACAAATTTAAACAAACCAATCCACATATTATAACCCCAAACAAGGTCTTCAAACCAATCATATCTTCAGATATCATTCAAGCACCCTAGCAATTTGAATTTTTATATATATCATGATAGTTGCTTTTGTATATATATATATATATATATCATGATAGTATGGAACTAGTGATCTGAACAATGGTATAAGTAATGGCCTAGAGAGTGGTTTAAAAATTGGGTCTCAATGGTGGGGGGGTCTCTGTTCTTATATGTTGCGGAGCGCGGATGGCTGTAAAATTCAGAGTGGTGCGCGGATGGCTGTAAATCAGAATGGTGGCAAATGAGGGGCTGTAAATCAGAGAGTGGGGGCAAATGAGGGGATGTTGGGAACAAAAAATATAAATAGAGCGCTATCCCCTTCGAAACAATTAAAACTCGCCAATAGAAATTCATACCAGTTCATGTTCCATCCGTCTGTTTTGATTCTTGATTGGTACTGAAAGACTCCCAAATGTGAAACATATGAAACAATCCTTGAGATTTAGGAATTCAGGGTGTTGAATTCGAATGAAAGTTGGTGTGAAATATTATGGCATTTTGATCTGAAAGATTGTGCGGAGAGTTACGAAACTTTTTTGGATCATTGGTTTGTGTAGATCCTTTAAGGCCAGATCCACAACGATGGTTTGCTGCACCAGGTGGTCCAGTAATTAACCAGGGTGTAACATCCAGAGGATGCTTCATACTATAAGAGACACTGACCTCATAGTCTCATCAAGATATGTAAACATTTCAGGTGAAGTGTTTACTTCAGGAGGAGAAGAAGAAGAAGAAGAAGAAGAAGAAGAAGAAGAGTTGTCAGCGCTCATTGAAGTATTATCAATACGAGATCTTTTGGTGGGTCTGGTTCTTGGAGTCATCTTGGTATACCTCAGGCAGTTGATGTTCGATTAAAGTTCTAACAATAAAATGGGGCGGAGTCTTCATTTTATATATGGAGATTCTTCCTTCACCATAGCAACAAATATTGTTGCTACAATTGGTTGCTATGAAAAACTGATTGCTTGTTACCCCAACAGCCATGGGCTAGTAGGGCGCTCTTTGATTGCTGTTTTTCAACAGTTTGTTTAATTTTGCTGGTGTGGTTTGAACCATATTGTTGCACTGCTTTGAAACATATTGTTGCACTGGTTTGAACCATATTGTCGCACTGGTTTGAATACTTTTGAACAATACTGTATTCGGTGCTATTTTTGTTGAACATGTGACATGTGCTGGCCCGTGTATGCAGGCAATGTGTTACCTGCAGTACAAAGGAATTGGACAAGCCTCATAAGGTTCCGAGGAACCCATGAGTGCAGACTAGTATTGTATCCGGGTCTTGGTGTCAAGAGTAGTCAGTTTGACTTCAGACAAGGAAATACCAAGTCCGGGTGCAGGAACAAGGGGTCCAGGGAATCCCAAGTATATATAGATGGGATTCCCCTCTAGGTTGAGCGGTATCACGAGTAACCAGAATTTTACAGATCTCTTAATACAAAACAGTAGCCGAAATTATGAACTTTGGAACACAACAAAGTTCAACATATATATATTTAAATATATCCGTTTTTGGCCTGCATATAGGCGGCTCGCACTTAAATGAACAGGAAATCCAAAAACCTATATTCACCCAGTATAATTATAATCTACATCATGAGCGAAGTGGAAGAATTTGAAGCATTTCTAGAACCTACATTTGCAGCCGTTCCATTTGCTTCTGCTCTTCTCCAAGCAACAAATGTCGTTGAAGATGCAGAACTCGATGTTCAAACCGCTCTAAAAAAACTCCATTTCGACGCAGCAGAATGTGATAAGCGTATAGAATCACTTACATCCACCCACCATGGAGAACTTCTTCAGAATCTCTTTTCAGGTGAAAAAGTCAATTCCGACCTTGAGCACGTGATCTTGCCTTCCAATAAAAGACTTCAATCTACTTATAAGAGAATTGAAGATGAAGTGGTTCAACCATATGAGGCGGCAATCCGTTTGAATAGTGCATTTCTGAGGGTTCACCAAACGTTACAATTATTAAGGGGATGTTCATTTTTTGTTTTATTTGTTCAACAATTGAATGAACAAATTGAAGTACATGGGAAAAATCTGGATTCCAAAACTGAAACTGGAGCCAAAGCTGACGCTGAAACTGAAGCTGAAGCTGAGGGTGTGGTGAAATTGGCTCGTCTTTATAAACAATTATTACTGTTCTATCCTGCAGATAATGCAGGCCTCCCTAAAACCAATCAATTCGATTCCAAACCCAATCCAGAAACAAATGAAGTTGGTACCGAACTGGACAGAACTAAAGGAATGACCGGAAATGGTTATGATGTTGAAGAGGGTGGGTTCGTTGAGGTCCTTCGGCCCGTGCGTCTTGTGCAGGATTACCGGCCTCAACTCATACAGAAACTTACTTTTTTCGGTAACCAATTATCTACCAGCATTTCCCATGATTTAGGCCATCATAATTCGTTTGTGGCGTCCAATAAGCTGCTTCAATATAATTTGGCCGCGTTCCAACTCTTATACCCAACCGATTTTGTATCACTCATGGAACTGGCTGCTATAGCCAAATCTATCCAGGTTTCACTTACTTCTTTAACAAGGGCTCTTCAGTCGCCTCGGATCTTGGTCTCCACCTTTAAGGATGTGGCGCAGGCGCTGTCCACTTTTGTGCTGAAGATGTCGGAGGTATTAGCAGTTCATGAACTTTCTGACCATTCCCCTCGCTCACTTTTGGACATTTTGGAACTGTCTCTTGGCTCACTGCTTGAGGATGTATTTTATGAACGATTGACTCAGAAATTTAAGAAATCCTTGGCTGTGACCTTGGCTCGTGGAGGACCTATAGCAAGAAACTTGCGTGCACAGTATGAGGCCATTTCTGAAGCGGTGGAATCGACATTAAAGGGGCCTGCAAGGACTCATTTCCAGGACTCCATCCGAGTCATTCAGTCATAGTCCAGTCATCCAGTCATCCAGTCATCCAGTCATAGCCCAGGCATTGTCGTCACTGTTGTCACTGTCTATGCTTTATCAATTAGTCGTGAACTAGGGATAAACACGCAGAAGATGAATAGAGCTATAGCATGAGAACTGTGCTATTCTACTCTTTACACCATCAGATACTACCGGCTATTCTGTTCGTTGGACTACCAGACTTACTCTCATGCCAGCTTGTGTGTTCGACTGTAACTGCAAAACTTTGGAAACCAAGCCAGGGTTATTCATCAATTCAGCAATTTTGGGGTTGTGTTCCTCAACTCGGTGATTACGTTACGGTCCGAGAAGATCTTGTCAAGTCCCATACCTGAAGCACTATTTCTGGAGCACTATTTCTGGAGCACTATTTCTGGAGCACTATTTCTGAAGCACTATTTCTGAAGCACTATTTCTGAAGCACCATTTCTGAAGCACTATTTCTGGAGCTTCAGCACTCTCATATTGAAGATAAGTCGTTTTGAGTCATCCCACTAAGATCCATTTTCCTAGGTGCAACATTGACCTTCTCCTCAACCTTCACATTGAACTTGGAAAAGCCTTCTTTTTACGCATCTTTAGCATCATCAAAATTGGAGAGTCTGTATTGAAAACTTGGAGTCTTTATTGAAAACGTGGAGTCTTTTTTGAGGAATTGGAGTCCTTATTGAGGAATTGGAGAGGTTATTGAGCAGCTCCAACGCGGTTGCAGTCTTTAGCCCATGAGTCATTGATTTTTAACACACTCCTCAACTTCCTTCAAAAGAAAAGGAAAAGAACTCTTATACTTATACAGAGACTGATAGCTACCAATGAGTATGCTCATAGTATAATCATAATAGCACTATTCAGGACTGCCAAACCATTATACTCCACATACTCCACATACTCCATACTCCATACTCCATACTCCATACTCCATACTCCATACTCCATACTCCATACTCCATACTCCATCCTCAATGCTACTGTGCCAGACACTAGTACTAGATGCATAGTAGATCCATAGTAGATTAAATTTATGTTGCTGAATCTTGGGAGATTTAAAGACTACTACTCACTACTATACTATGTTATACTATGTTATACTATGTTATACTATGTTATACTATGTTATACTATGTTATACTATGTTATACTATGTTNTATACTATGTTATACTATGTTATACTATGTTATACTATGTTATACTATGTTATACTATGTTATACTATGTTATACTATGTTATACTACTCTACTATACAGTGCCTTTCAAAACTATTCAAACCAATAAACCAAAACGTTTCGTACCCCTTGGCACCGATCTTCAAACAAAATGACGTAATACTTCAACCACCAAAATTCATTAGAATTCAATATTCTGAAATCTTAAATCTGGAGGATTGCCTTATAAACTTCTTGAATTATTGGTTTATTGAATTTGCTAGTGTGCTAGTGTGGTTTGAATAGTTTTGAAAATCACTGTATTTCAGTAGCTCTACTACTGCTACACCACTACCATACCATTCTACTACTACTACTCTACTACTTCTGACTACTCTACTCCACTACTCACCACTACTACTATCACTACTACTATCACTACTACTATCACTACTACTATCACTACTACTATCACTACTACTATCACTACTACTATCAC